>JAYGXS010000010.1:48640-120572 GCA_036362985.1 Ligula intestinalis | reverse complement strand
GCTGATCGGACAACACAAACAAACGCACTTACAGACGGCGCAGTTGGCCCACCACTGGTGTCTATCAGATGGGTCATAAGCACTTCATCGACCCGCAGTTCATCAGAGCCTCGCCACCTGCCATTTGCTATCACTGCTGATCGGGTATTTATTAACTCAGGAATGTGCGAACACCGATCGAATAGGCTTCCGAACTAAACAAAGTTCGTGTGGTGGTCAGAGGTCCCCAACGGGTGACCGCCTGCCAGGCTGCTTCCGGCCAAGTCATAATAGCAGTAAGGGGGTATGACAGCAGTGACAGCAAATGGCAGGCTAATATATATATAAACAGCAACGATTATAGGATCCATGAAATTTCGGGAAAGCTTATCGGTTGCTTTCATTCCATTGCATGGTGCGGGTTTTTTTTTATCAGAATCAAATGTCCTGACGACTGAGCCACTAGCTCGGTGTCTTGTTGATTTACGTAGGGGATATTGACACGCACTGCTGGACGACCATTTACTGAAGTCACCTGTCCCGCTCTTCCTGGGGTGTCGACAGAGGCCCTGACAGTCATAAGAACTCGAAGTGTAGGTTATCTCGTCTATGTCTGGTAAAGTTCTCAAAAGCAATTTAAGCATATACACACTTATCAGACTAAATGATTGATTTCGTTTGCAAAAAAATGATAGCAGTCAGGAAAATTCTTTTGGCACACACTATGGCCTTATTCTTGCTGGCAAAAAAATGCACGAGCTGCAATCTTGTCTTGACTGTGGTCTTGAGTAACTATGGCGGTAACACTAGTGGCAAAAAACAAAACCTAAATTAGGACACAATAATCGCGAAAAAAAGACACGACAACACCTAACTAAGTTCTGCGTGCATACTTAATTAGATGTTGTCGTGTTTTTAATTTCTTATCTGTTGTGTCCTCATTTCGGTTTCGTTGACTGTTTCCTGTTATTATTAGCCTTAATCAAGATTGTATTCGTTTGTAGCAATGCAATGAGAGTAACGAATGAGAAAAAGTACAAAATTGAATTAGGAGAGAACGGTCAATAGGGGTCATATGGAAGGTTACGAAGGCCAATTATTGAGTTAAGCTGATTTAAGCGAGATGGAAAGAAAAGCAGATGAAAATGAGTTAGGACGAGCAGGTGAGTAAGAAACTGCATAAATCTGGCGGCCAGATTTTACCAAGGCAAATTCAGGTTAACCACACGCTCCAACTGTTTACGTAGGTCATGTTTGACCGCCGTAAGCAGGCTGCCTCTAGGTGTAGCAAGGTACAAGTTGTTCGTGCTCGAACATATACTCGGATAGACCAAGTACGAATACTTGTTCGAGCATGAGCAAAGCAATTAAATGAATGGTCAGCGGCCCGTCCACCAATTGCCTTTGCGGACGCCCAATGAACTTGCATTCGCAAGTGCACGTGAGTTCATAGACACAGTATGGGGTGGCGTGCAGAGGCAAGGCATCATTTTTCCGGTTAAATGGAAGGCTTTGCGTGGGAGTGAGGAACCCTACTTCGGCTTCATTTTACGTTCCCTGTATGGTGCAAGTAAGCCACAGTTTGACTGCATTTAAAATATTGTCCCACTTGAAGGGTAAACATGTAAAAAATTGGCTTTTCAGAACTAACACTTCCATATATTTTGGCCGTAAATAACTGCTTTATTTTAGAATGAAACGTGAAGGATAGTTACGGTTAAGTAGGCCCTCTTTGATGCAAGTAATTTCTGCCGGTACTGTCTCTCTGAAGCAGATATTCATTGCCCTCTGGAAAGGTGTAAGCACCAGATTTTGCTTCCACTGTGCTGGCACGATTCTGCTTAAATGTAGCTGTTGGCCTTTCCAAATAGTTTTGTTGAAAACAGTGCGCCTTATTGAGCCACCATCCCCTCGGCATAGTAGGATATTTAGGAAGGACAACTGATTGTTCTACCCCATTTATTTCGTCAACGTCCCTTTTTGGGATCAACAAGAATGAGTATATCATCCAGTTATCGTCAGTATGTTGTTGTTTTAGTACGTTCCGATGAAATCTTTTCTTTTAAGTGCTCATGCCCACCAGCCTTATTTTTCAAATCCACCGCTTATCATAGGTTTGGTATGCTGCCAGTTGTGATGGGCGCTCCACGAGAGGATTACTGTGCTTTGGCGCCTCCAAATTCATTCATACATGTGGACGACTTTTCTTCCCCTGCAGAGTTGGCATACTATCTTCATTGGCTGGACACAAATGACGCTGCCTACGCGTCCTACTTTGCGTGGAAAGCACACGGAAATGTTGTGGTGAGTCCGTCTGTCTACTATTGATTAACATTTAATTACCGAATCCCGCTTTACAATATAAAAAGATGTTACAACTTACAGAAACTGGAAAGCAGGAATCACAAAGAAATGTTCTTTGAAGGAAAGGCGTCACTTGGGAAAATAATGAAATTTACTCATTCCATTAATGATACGGGATCCCCAGGTTGCCATACGACTTGATAAAAGTGCGCAAAACAGTTGATAATTCAAAGTCCTTATACAGTTATATAGTTGTCTAGTGTGGGCGTTAATTGGTAGTGGTTGACTTAAGTAGCAGCCACAATAGTGTAGTGGGTAATTGGCAACTGTAATTTGATTATGGCAGGGATCAGTCCCGGTCGTCCAGTTTGAGCGCTAAGTGCGGGTTATTTTGGTCCATCTCTGTCGGCTGTAGTCTTTTCCACTCCAGCCAACTCGATTTGCCGGTTAATGCATGAATAATCAAAATGTACGGTCTCAAGCAATTGTTGAACTTTTTGCGGGGGGCAAACTTCGACGATGTATGTTTTGTCCCATGCAAGGATGTGTCCTGAGTCAAGAAAATGCATAGCTACTTCGGAAAAATGGTCACGTCTCTACACTCTCAATTAGTGCTTGTGGATGCGTGCAAAGACGGGTATTCCTGTTTGGCCACAATAAACCGTGTCAAAAGCTTCGCATGGAATTCTGTATGTGACTTTTTTTCAAATCGAGATCTAAAACCTTATCCCTAGGGTGTACTAGCTGGGAGCGTAAAGAACCCATTGGTTTGTGAGCCATTTTTATTGGGTGTTTTTAAATAAATCCATCGGGAATAAGCACCACCCGGCAAGTTGCAGTTCGGAAAGCTCGAGGATGAACGTTCACCCAAACGCTAACGGAACAAACCTGTCCCTGAAAACCGTAACAGCTAGTAATGTAGGCAGAGCATAGCCGACAATGTAGACTGGAATGTCCATTTAAGGCTTATTAGCTTGCGTCAGCCAATCAAACCCAGGTCCATGTGGCACCCCATCCGAGCCTCAAACTTGCGGGTTTTTTGATCAGAGTCAAACGTCCTGACAACTTAGCCAGGAGCTCGGTGTCTTGTTGATTTAGGTAGGGGATATTGACACGCATTGCTGAATGACCATTAACGGAAGTCACCTGTCCCGCTCTTCCTGGGGTCTCGACAGAGGCCCTGACAGTCATAAGAACTCGAAGTGTAGGTTGAAGTGTAGTTTATCTCGTCTTTGCCTGGTAAAGTTCTCAAAAGGAATTTTAGCATATACACACTTATCAGACTAAATGATTGATTTCGTTTGCAAATAAACGATAGCAGCCAGGAACATTCTTCTGACACGCACTATGGCCTTATCCTTACTCGAAATAAAATGCACCAGGTGCAATCTTGTCGGTAAAACAAGTGGCAATAAACAAAACCTAAATTAGGACACAATAATCGCGAAAAAAAAGACAAGACAACACCTAACTAAGTTCTGTGTGCATACTTAGTTAGATGGTGTCGTGTGCTTTCTTTCTTATCTGCTGTGTCCTCATTTCGGTTTCGTTGACTGTTTCCTGTTATTATTAGCCTTAATCAAGAATGCATTCGTTTGTTGCAATATATTTCCATGCTAGATTTATGCCGCTACTTGTCTCGTTGTGTCAATCCAACAAGGAGAACAACGAACAAGGACATACAGGAAAGGAAGTCGCTTACTGCCCCGCGGAAGGTTATGTGTATGAGACCAATCAGACTGCGTCATCATGCGCCTAGTGACTCGATTGGCCATCTGGCTCCTTTATCCAGATCAAATTGTGTGACCTCGAGGCGCGCGCTCGCTTGCGCGCGCCTTTGGATATGGCGAATCGAAAGCGTGATCTGAGAGTTCACCCGGGCCGCACATTATGAATAATCCTAACATTTTACCTAATTTAACTTTTTAATCTCCTGAGAAATTAATATCTGAACCTGGTATACAGCAGTATATTTACGATCTTCAGGCGCAGACCGAAAATGCTATGTTATATTTTTGTTAAAACTCGTCAACCATTGTGAAATATGCACCGGCTGCCATCAGACAGTCTTATGTAGTATAACTTGACGTTGTAACTTGCCATACTAGCCTTTTTGCAAGTACTTAGGCTGTTAGTATGGTAAGCTACAACGTCAATTTATACCACTAAAAACTTTCTGATGGCAGCAGGTGTATACATTCAAAGGAGTTGATGCCTTACAACACAAATATAAACATAGATTTTCGGTCAACGCCTCTAGACCTTAATATACTGATATACACCGTGGACATGAATTAATTCCTCAGGAGATTAAGATCGGCTGAACTTTCAAGACCCGGTAATCAACTAGAAAATTGTTAGGGAAAAGAGGGTGCCCACTGATGAGCCGGACCACTCGCAGCTGTGTCAAGCAGTGGCGGAATATTGACAAAACAGGTTGGGCCTTTTAACAAGTACGTAGGCCTGGGTTCAGCAACCCATGGCTCGCAAATCAGGCATGGCTCTTTTAATGATTGCATCTGGCTCCCTGACATAAAATTGGAACCAGAAACTTCAGATTTTGTGATTTTGGTTCCTCCATGAATAAATTCAGCGGCTTATTATACTCACATTTAATTTAACTATATCTTTAAATATATTATATATCTCTCATTGAAATAAATTTTCAAATATTTTCTTTCTTGGCTCTTTGAGTCAAAAAGGTTGCAGACCCATGACCTAGGCTGTTAGTATGTTAAGTTATAACGTCAATTTCCCTGTATTGCAACATTTATAACAACCTACACTAAGTAACCCAAAACACAACATTAACTTTGGCACCATGGAATGAACCGAAGGTCACGTATAATACACGGGATAAATACAAACTGCCGTGACCCATCTCAGTCGATGTAGTTACATGCAGTGGCTGAATATTAATATGACGGCTTTGTAAACTTATTTAAAGCCTAATAATAATATTAAAGCCAATCTCTATCAGACTTTATCGCTGGAAATTGGTGATATGTTTTGTTCCGAAGAAAAAGTTCTTTGGAACACGATAGTTTAGTGTGGGAATTTTCTATGCTGGATCGCCAGCCCGTCGTCAGACAGACTGTATTGGACGCCTGATCGGGATGATTAAGTTAATTTTTGTTTCGTTTTAACTGCTGTCGTATCGTGCATCTACAAACCGATTCTCTGGGTCAACCGTTTGTACTTCTTGGGATGCTGATTTTCCATTGCATAGTTATTTGTATGTTTTTATAAGCCATTAGTCTGGTTTTAAAATGAACACGACTCACGCAGAGCGTAACTGTTATTTACTTTGTGTGGTGACATCTCGTTTACTATAAACTTTACCACTTATTTCAGACAAACACTATGATCCAGTGTCGCCTATGTGGTTTCGTACACCAACATCTCAATGAACTGACCTCAATTCCCACACAGGGCTTCGATTACTTCGCCAACATATCCCGACAGTGCACAGTATTTTGAACTTTCGCAAGAAACACCGTCTAAAGCTGGCTCAGTCAAACATTATCCAGCAACAGAAAATTTTGTTTATGATGCTCGATGGCTAAAGCAATACCCACATCGATCCTTTTATATCGGCGTGTAGCAATGCTTGCTTATTTTGAAATAAATATGCAGGTTTTCCTGTTATGAAAACGTATCGCCTTGTCTGCCTTTGTGCTAAATGCCACAGAGCGCAGGGTTATAATGTTATAATCTTGGGTGTGCCTGCGTCGACACTGGTTATATCCCCAGTTGCGTATAAGGAACAGAAGGCAGAACAGATAATCAGGTAATACTTTACTCTTACAGTTCCTGCTAGTAAATCAGCTCCCTTTTCTATGTGTCCGTCAGCAGCGTGTCCTCTGTCGTTGGTAGAACGCTGTCGTGTGGGCGAACCGGTTTCGTGTTTCAGCAGCAGAATGCCTTCGTGCTCGAAACCTCGCTTTTTAAGGGCCAGTATTCATTTTTTCTATTAAGTGGCCGATAGAGGCAGCCATCGGCTGTTTCCTCAGCGTGACCTCCCAATGGCAGAACCCAGCCTGCGGCAGGCTCGCAGGCACGTGGCTCTTTGCGTCCTTGATTAGTGTCCGCACACTGAAAGTCGTTTTATTCATGCACCGGTGGCCTGTAGAATTTATTTGTTCTCATACCTTCAGGAAAGTCTGAGTAATAACTCCCGTCCTTACATATATATTGGCACATAAAGCGCAGTTGGGTATGACAAGTTCACTAAGAAATCTCAGCCTCTACCTTAAGTCATTGTTGGCCTTACTACGTGCTGGGTGACATAGTCTGATATTCCTTGGGAAGAATGTTAAAGATTAGTGTCATCAAGCTCTGACTGTAATTCTGATGTTGATGAAGGCAATCAAAGGATCTATATGACAGTCTGTAGCTTATTTTAGAAAGTTGGCTTCGGCACTTAGAGAATATGTTCAAGTACGCAAAAGTTAGAATTACGAGTTAAGAATCATAGATCATGTTGTGCTCACCAGACTTAGTTAGTTTGTTCCTTGACGTTTCAGACAGCCAGGTCGACTGTCCGTAGTCAAAGCGTGAACTGTCTTTTTTCGATCAGCAATTGGAATTTGTGGCTCTACGTATTGGCCATGGGTTGATCAATTTTCTCCGTTTTTGGCTTGGCCCTTTGTGCGCATGTTGGTATAGCTTGATGGCAGTTACTGTTGTTACTGCGTTAGAGGATGCCATAAATCCTGCTCCCACTTCAAGATTGGCCTCTTCCTGATCTTCACTCAGAAAAAGCATAGAATGTTTAAGGCCACGGGAAGGTCCAGATGATTGTTGACGGAGTTGGTGTCTGCGTGCCATGCCTAAATTGTCAGTCATTCCGCTTTTGAGGTACCTTGGCCTACGATGTGCTGCAAGTTGCAAATTTGGCTCAAGTCTCGAGGCCACCACTTATAATTCTTGTAGGCAGACGTGCAGTAAATGCCCTGTTTCTGCAACATTGCGCTGTATTGTGGGGTCAACTTTGGAGGTTTCAATAGTGAGCAGCCTGCCTTTAGGTTGCGTCACTCATCGGCGTATTGTCGCCCAGGGTCGATGTGATATACCTACTTCAGTTGGGTTGTCACAATCGAGAGACTGCTCAGATATTTGTTTTACGTAGGGAATGGCCCTCGGGCATTCGGGTTGTTTTTCTGATTTCCGTCGTGTATTCACTCAGCGTTTGCTTTGATTTATAAAATAATACGGGCATTCATTACCTCGAAAGCGGTCACGAGGGTTTTGTTTTCCGCTCTTTTGGCAGCTTTCCTGTGTAATGCGTGTTGACTCCTTGGAAAAGACTGAAAAAAGCAACTATGTTTTTGAGATTGAGAATGAGTGCTGCTGAAATGCAGGGAGGCGTTGCAAACCTCGGTTATAGAGTTTGCGCATTCTCAAGAGCAACGTCTACTACCTGATTAGAACTCACTCAATTGATTTATCGATCTGGTGCCGACATACATCGCCCTATGCAGGCATCTCCGAACTGAGGGCAGTGGTGTTTGAATGTCCCACTCCGTATAACGGTTAATTGGCCCCTGCTTGCTATATCTGTTGTTTTGTCTTTCGTTGAGGCCTTTAATCCCTGAAGATGGCCTATAGAAAGAGGCCGAAAGCTAATACGAGTTACATAATTACTCCAGTTATAGTAATGCATTTTTGCTCTATATAAGCACATATCTGGGATCAAATGATTTGTTTTAATTCAAACCATTTTATTGGATAGCTTGTGACAAAGGCATCATGTAGCGGATCTGATAAAATTTGATAAAAATTCAGTGTTGGGAGCTACTTTTCATGGTCACTTTCTCCAAATTCTCGATTTTGCGATGACACCAGGATTAGGCCTGTGCGCTAACAGTTGAATCGCATTATAAACGTCAAAGTGCTAACTAGTGTGCTGCCGTCGTTCGCCAAGCCTTGCACGCTGTGCGAAGTTTTCTATTCACACGCCCACTAATCGGCACTTACGTCTCATCGGATTGGTGGTAGTTGGCAGAGTACACATCCCGCAGCCAAAGCTTCACTCACACACACAACTTCGGGGAAACACCTGTAGTGCAGACGCAGCCAGAAATTTGCTGATAACACAACCTTTGTTTAATCTTTTTTCTGGCAATTTATCGCAAACTCCGTCTGCCCTGACTCTTGATTTGAGGGAACTTTATTTTTGTCGACACTAAAACATGCTTGCAAACAGAAGCGTATTTGGGAGTTCCAGGAAACAGTTTAGAAGAAGACGCGACCACTGGAATAAGAGTTTTATTTTCTTGATGTTTCAGATTCCGAATTATGCTTTTCAGGCCCTCAATCCAGCACCAAGCGCAACGATTGAGAATTTCCCTACTGTGTACTGAAAAATTGCCTGAGCAAGAGCATTAGTCAAGTAGAAAGGGCGGGGCCCAGCAACCACTCAGACGACAAAGGGCATTATCGTCGGACGATTACGATATCCGCATCCAACATGGACAAGGATTTCGCAGCGATTAATGATTCGAATGCGAAGAGTCAAGCCATTACCGCGCCGACTAAGATCGCAAGCAGTTACTTCGGGAGAGGGATGGATAATTATAGTACGCACGCGGATGACCGCTACGAACTACAAATACCGTGCAATCTGTGCATGCATTACCCTCATTTGCCCATGGCTCCGATTATCTTACCATTACCTATCATAACGAATTCCTGATGGAATCATTTACAGCAGGAAAATAAAACTCGTTCCAGTGGTTGCTTTATTTTCTTCTGAACTATAGCCTGCGACAGTATTAGGACTGCCACATAGCTGCAGGGCTCCTTGTAGATACAGCCACAGGATCTGTGTAGAAAAGTACACCTGTTTGAGAGCTTCTGCTGTTACCTGAAACGAGTAAACTGATTAAACAAGGCGCCTTTTGCACATGAGTTGAATATATTCGCTTTGTTTTGCGTTATTTCGTTGTTAACTTTATCCGTCATGATGCGGAGAAGAGATCAATAAAGTTAACATTTATAGGTTCAGCAGATATGTACAGTGTTTTTTTGGTTTTTTGGGTGTCGGAATGGTATCAACAGCTGCTATGCATCTTATTTTTGCAAACTGCATTACATTTGGGTAAAAATGAGCTAAAACACTTATTTCACTTCATCTGGGCTGATTTCTAAGGCAGTTGGTTACGCGTTTACATTACCTAACTGAGTAATACTGTCCACTGTTCTAAAGCCATCTGGTGTGTGTCACATTGGCAGTTGTAATCTACGCTAGTCAATGGTGGATAAAATAAGAAGTCACACTATTGCAAAAGCTAATGTGTAACAGTTACTGTCGTCAGTTCGCGGTCCGTCCGGGCGGTCTGGTGTGGGCGCTATTGTCCACGTCCCTTCTATCTTTCGTTGACATGTTTTTACACTCTAAAACTCAAATGTTTGACCACGAGAAGTCCAGACATTGCGAAATCATGTATAAAGACATCACCGCATTGCTTCAGCAGAGAGTCACTAAATGAACTTTAGAATAGAAATATATCAGCAAACAGGAGTGTGGAAGAATTTTTTTGAACTGCATAATCCATTCTCACACAGAAACGACATACTGGCACGCAACCTGTGGTCAAATTAACTGACGAATTAGCAGGGTCTCAGCGAAAAAATTTTCTTTTTCTTATGTTTCCCGGTTACTTCTTAGGAACCGTATGTTCACTTGTAATATCAAAAACATGTTCGTTAGTCTGATGCTTAACCTGTTTACAGGCTTTCAGCTGTTAAATAGAATCACTTATATGGAGACAAATAACTTATTCCCACTCATGAGTTAGCAACCATGCGAAATTCTTTCAAAAGTTGAACGCGGGGGACTAAGATAAATATACTGCCTGTGGGTTGGTTTTTAATGCACTCCATCATACGTAGACTTGCGCATGTATGACTACGGACAGATTCAGAGGATTCTGTATCCATAGATAACAGTTCATATTAAAAAGCGATAGCATTAAATGGACATTGCATGATTAACCTTAACTTTGGAGTAAACTTCATTGCTAGTAGAACCCATTGTTATTTTACTTCAGAAACGCCTTGACTCCTCATTGGAGTGTAAGCTGTACACACCTATTTGGTCGTCTGCATGACAAACATGACGCACGCACTTGGAGAGTTTGCAATATTTGAATATAAAATGGGTAATCAAGGTGAAAGTTTATTTTAGAAAATATTTCCATGGGGACCTGTGAGCTATAAAACAATGCTGACCTTGATCAGTGCGATTGGTGTTTGCAGAGAATATAAATTTAGTACACGATCTCTAGTGACAGCTCACACACACATTATCATGTGGTTTGAATATAGCTGCATGCCTAGTTAAATGTACCGTAAATCAGTGATTCATGGCAGAGGAGACACTCACGTGATCAGCGCATGTCTCAGACTGCTTTACTTATACCTATGATTACACATTCCCCAGAGAATTCGAAACGTCAGGAAATTGAGCCTCTCGTTCCAGGGATCGTTTTTTCATCTTCTGAACTGCTTCATGGAACTCGCATATAAAATTATTTTGGTACTTATGTGAACTGTTTTACTTTATACGAATTTGTGTCACCTTATGCCATCAGTCATTTTTGGAGCTTGTTATTAATATGGTTAGTTTTAGAATCACCATGTTTCTGCAGTGTGCATAGCTATCATGATAACATCGCGTAGCCTGTTATCCCCCAGATAAATCAGCTAAAGGTCAATAATTTCTTAAATTGATTTTAAGGATAATTTCTTTATAGATGCCAGTCGTCTCTTGGATAGGTACCTAGCAAAAGTTAAGAATTAACGAAGACTGCTTTATACAGTCAGCTATAATGTCTTTTGAGCGTGGAACGGTGACAGTAGACTCGCGCAGCACCTGACATACCCATTCTTCCACGGAAAGCACTGAGTATCAGATGAATACCTGAGACGAGGTCAGATACAGCGGCTAATCAATGACAAATCATTAGGCGACCCCTTCCCTTACATTGAACGTTTTCTTCACAAAAACAGGACATGCACGCAAGAATTCAGGTAAGGCTAACGAACATTTTCGATTTATTAATCGTAAGGCGAATACAATATTATAAGGGTGGGGTTTATTTAACGCACGTTCAAGTAACCAATCGGTTGCTATTAGGCGAGAAGAGTTGGAAAGGTAATAAGGGATGAAACGGTTAAGATTCTGATTATACTAAGGGACCAGATATGGGAATGAAAGTGGAAGAGAAGAGGTCTGAAAATTAGTTCACGTTGACCCCTCGCCCTTGTTACGCTTTTGTTTGGGAGATGTAAGAATGGTGTGGGTAGCCTGAGAGTGCTTATTATCTCTGTTTCCTCACCCATTCATGAAATGGTAGAAGGTGTGTGCATGGATTTTGAGCGGCCCTACCCCCGTCTAATTATGCTATTTGAATCACCTGTTAAGGAATTAATTGAAGTCATTCATTGCGGCAAATTGAGTTCTTCAAATAGAGGACAGCTCAGATCCCACATGCACTGAGATACAATGCGGTCATAACGAGATGATGGACACGTACTGTTAGGTTATTTGGCTGCCTTTAAACCCACCTACTCAAACGCATCATGACAGACCCAACCACGTCACATATGTGTAAAGATAAATTATTTAAGCTCTCAATCTATATGGAGTTAATCGGTGCTATCTACTGAATGGGCATATTGAAATGTGCACAGCTGTTTAACGGATGTTTTGGTTATGCAAATACCTTTTTATTATAACGAATAAGAAGACGCTATCTCTTCTGAGCTTTCGGCTTCGCATCAGAAGGCATCGTGCAAAAACACGAGGAAGTAGCAAACATTGGCTACGCGCAATTGGAGTTAGAGGGGGTTGCATTTATGAATGGTCCCTGCACAGGCCACGTTCATGCTCACTTCATCTTGTCGTGTCACCAATACGCGCGTCCCGCAAGTTATGGCGTGTGACCTTGACGTGAGAGTTTGCGTGCTTGGTTAGTAACTGTGTCGTGGTTTCTGTTCACGAGCATGTATGGCAAAATAGCAGGGAAGTATATTATAATGCTTCTATATGGGGGTTGAGTCTGAAACCCAGACCTTCCGACCTTCTCACCCCATCCTATTAACGCCGCGTGTCATTATCCATGGGCCTGAGAAGTCGAATTCGTGGCCTTCTTCGAGAATGTGGATGCTATTCGAAACAGTTGGTGGCCTCTTCGCACTGTCAGTTTGTGCTTACTTATTTGTAAGCATCTACAATGGCAAGAACAGCCCCGAAATGGCACCTGGTAAACGACTCCAGACAACCAGTGGGTATTTTATCTGCATGATTCCTGAACGCATGCAGCGATACGCCCAGCTACTTCTGACAAATATTTATGTGCGGTAGACCTTTTCAGAGGTTTGGTGACTCTTTCATTTGTTCCCCGTTAGCGCATACGGAAGTGGTGGCTGACAAAGATGCTCTGGTATCCATGCTTGGCCAGTTGGTCCCGAAGATGCCTGAATTTTTGTTGACAGTTTATCTTTTTACGGCACTCTCAATTTCCAATGTCAATATATTTGGCGCAATTATTTTAATGTTTTAATGATCACATACCGCTGTGAGCCCTTGGTGAGCCCTCTGTGTCGTACGCAACCCAAAATAAAGGTGGTCCTAAGCTATGGTCAAAAAAAAAGCAATAAATATCACAAAGTTGCGGAAAGTCGGGTAACGAAACGTTTGAGGAATCATTCTGTTTTCAGAAGCAGATAATATTTTCACTTTTATAAATTCTTTTTCGCCAATTATGAAGTTTTATTTTTCCAAGCTGCTTTTCATTTTTCGCATCGGAAATGTGCGATAAAAGAATCACACTTTGTATCGCGAATGGGAAGATAGAAATTAATCTTACTAAGACTAACGCATGCGCCAGTATACTGGGATTTTACAGCGTCGCCAACACTCTCTTTCTCTTAAAATCTTTATCTCAAACGAAGCTGGAACTAATATCCTGCTAAAAACTCTTCGCAAAGAAAACCTGCAGGTATTTTGGAGGCACAGAGCTTAAAAAATGTCTAGATCAATAGTTATCTGTGTTTGTTTCTCCTAAATAGCGCAAGCAATAGAGGTGACCTTCAATTAACATCAAATTGAAATAAATACTCCTATGGACTGGGAAAACCGCATCGTCAAAATTGTCCTCTCCAAAAAAGGCCAACAATATCCTAAGGTCATGCACTCCAACAATTGGCGCATAAACGAAACACAGAGCTGGATGGTACCTAAAAACGGTGGAAAACACGAAAGCCACACAACACAGACTGACTGAGGCCAAAACTGCCAATGAGGTCTCACCGCATTTATATATTGACTTTTTTACATGTTTAAAATTGAGGATTTGGTTTGCACATTTCTTGTTAGCCTGAAGACGGGCCGGGGGAACCTTTTACAGCCTTTGCACAGTGCGCGAAACCACTCGTATTGCGTGCTGTTACAATTATAGATTGCCTTAATGAATCTGGGAGTTTTGCTCACATAATTCTTCACATTCAAGTCATAGTGAAATTATGCAGTTAGGCATGTTTTTAAAATCACCTGAGGTCCGAAAGTAGATCTTGTCTGCTTCGGGCGAAAAAGAATATAGACAGGCAGTGTGGAGGTATCGCACAGTCTAGTCTCTGTGACTCATATAGTGCTTGGGCGTACTCAGCGCAGTTACTGCACTGTTGGACTGCGACGGTAAGTCAAAGTTACTGCTTGCATGCTATAACTGTTTTATATGCAAATTTATTATTAGCTAAGTAATCCAAAACTTATTTGCCAAATAGTTTAACTTTCAAACCGAAAGTGTTACAATTTAACACAATCCTGTTTTCGACGAAATTTTCCGTAAAAAACATCTGTCAATAATCTTAATCAATTTATTTGTAACTCGCGCAATGCATCATCGGTATATTCCATTGTTTTGAGTAACCTAGAAAGTCAGACACAATAAATGACCAAAACCGCTTAGAATAAAACGACCGCTAGACACATTTACTGTAATTTCCTTATCTTATGCTTTTCAGCAAATTTGCTCAGAGGCTAACTGACCAAGCATTGAGTGGTGTAGGAATATTCCTGGAAGCCAATTTGCGTTGATTTTGTCCACGTTTTTCCGTAAATTCCTCCAATATCGTCATTTGAACTGAACTCGGTTCTAGTAAACAGTGTGTTGCGTGTCCACTCAATTCAATGATTGATGCTCATAAAACATTTGCCGCAGCTTTCCTTTCCTCAGGTGTATTTTTGATTGAATTCACCTTCGGATCGCAGAGTGGCAAGCAAAAGCCCCATATTTTTGTCAAACTGGACCCAGTGTAATAAAGAACACGTAGTTTGAACAGCACAAATTAAAGGAAATAAAAATAAATTAACAAGGTTTGTTAAAGTAAAGTGACTAAAATGGTTTTTTCAAAAATAATCTTATATCAACAAAAAGCGCCTGATAAATGACATGTTTAGCATTATAATAATTTGGAATTTACTGAACTAAAAATCAACTAAGTACAGCTAATATCGACTAATTGAAAACACCGACTTATGTTAGCTGAAATAACTTCACCCAAAGTAATTTAAAATCACAACAAATTGCTAACATAATTATTATTGAACTTTGAAACTAAGCGGAAAAATAACACGAATCAATTAAATAAACCAAATAAAGTAACCTTACTTAAAAATGCTGAGCATGTAAATAAAAGGTGAGTCCGGCTGAACTTAACCTCAGATACATTGAAGTAGATGACCTTCTAACAATTATTATTAAGAAATTCAATAAAACAAAAATAATAATTAAGAATATGCAAGTAAAAAGTTCATTTATTTGTAACACATTCAATATACTATAAGTAACTTAGGAATAAGAGTTAATTTCTATGATTATTTCACAATTTTTTTCCAGTCAAAAAGCATATTTTGATTTAAATCAATTCCATGAGTAAAAAAACCAAATTGAAATTTGTGTAAAGCCGCAAGCAATCACTGTATTTCATGAGATGGATAGCATGTATTGTATGAGATTTATTCCTGTCACATACGGGCAAACGATCAGGACTCACAAGTCATTTACAAATTAATTGTCTACTTCCTTTCAATTTGAGCAGTGGCATTCGCTGAAGAAACCCGCAGACACACGTTTTCAAATGCGTGTGACCGTTGCTGTAAAGTCGCATTGAGAACAGAAACACCTTAACATTTGGTATTGATCTAGAGACAATGATGAAAATGAAATGAATATATTAAGGACGAAAGATTTGATCGAAAAATATGCATTATTCTTCTTTGATAGCACAAAACACCTTTTTTGAATGCTATACTCAAAAAGGGTAGCTTTTTGTTTTATAAATGCTCGTAGTTATTAGCATTTTGACAATTCTGTGGTGTTTATTCATAATACATCGTATCCGTCAATTTATAAATGCTGCCGGTGCTGCATAAAATATATTCCACATTCATTTTAACATTTTAAGACAACAATGTGATTTATTTCTAAAACTGCGCGAAAAAGTACTTTCCCTTTAACAGGATGTACGTAATGCGCACATGTTACACCTTGAATATGAGTGCAAAAGTCAACAAGCTAGAAACCTATTCGGAAATTGGGCAAGTCTCGTTTTCAAACCAAACGCAATCCTGCCTTTGAGTATAACCTTTAAAGGAAGGCGTAATTTGCTTTAAAAGCATGTGCAGGAAATAATTTTTCTTTCGTGCGTGTTTTCAATAAAAATAAATGACGAAAATGCATGCTTCTTTAGTAGCCCGTTTCTACAATCAAACCGTTGTGCTAGTGGTCCGAACGAAGCTCCTTAAAAAGTCTGCATCCTTTACTGACTGAAATGACATCCAAACATTTCTACACGATTATCAATATCATAACGTGAGTCAATGCCGATTAGCGAAAGAGTATGAATATTTTTTTATATTTAGGCATGTAACGTGATCTTTGGCGACTATCCTATCTGAAAGGGAAAATTGAAAAATTAAGGCTGACGTTTTATGAAGAGGAACATTT
Organism: Ligula intestinalis; assembly: GCA_036362985.1. NCBI lineage: Eukaryota > Metazoa > Platyhelminthes > Cestoda > Diphyllobothriidea > Diphyllobothriidae > Ligula > Ligula intestinalis. The sequence continues at coordinate 104,271 of JAYGXS010000010.1, read as the reverse complement.
ATTGTAGTTCGCTGACCTAAAGTTGAAGTGTAATAGCCGGCAGATTTTAAAATAATGCTGCAAATTTGGAAAGATAATTTTTGTTTTCATACAACATCTGAAAGAAGGCATAATGTTCTTTCAAATGTGTAAGGTTTAGTCAAATAGCGCGCGGTTGTGCCCATTTCTGATTAACTTGAATTATAGATCCAGCATATGATTATTGTGCCATTTAAAATATAAGACATGTATTATCATGAATAATCAATGTCGCCGTATATACAACCAAAATCCTTTTGCGCGAAATCAGTACTCGTGGTGTCCCTAGAAGACTTGCAACGGTAAACGGAGTACCAGAAGTTAAAAAAATAGGAAACTGGTTAGTAAATCACTATTTGCTAAAATATAAATATTTAGTTTGAACTGAAACTACAAAACCTCGCAAACGGATTTATTGCAGGTCAGTTATATACCGCTTAATATAAAAGTGCTTACCTTTGTAAAAACTCTCATTTTATTCTCCAAAAGTCATACTGACAAGCCATTTTTTTAGCCTTTTATCACCGAGCCGATGGAGTGACATGGAGAATGGAATAAGTCAGTAAATTGCAGTCATTATACAATCTTCGAGTGGGGGGTTGGGGTCGGGCCTGGTGTATAATAAATGTCTGTGCCCACATTTAGGAGGCGAAGGCAAACCCACTTGCTTAATAACTAAACGAAACTTTACCTGAAAAGAAGATTAAAAGTAGGCTTTTGACTCCTTTTTCGCCTTAAGAATAAAATTCATCTCCTCAAATTTTCGATCAATACCCCATCAGCCGTCACCTCAACTTTATAAACTCGGCGCTTGTTATAACACCTCCTGCATCCTCTTTATCAAAACACTTTCTTTTTGGCTTCCAGATTAAGCTTTCTTTGGAATAGCTTGCCAATTAAAATAAGTTCGTTAACCAGTGTTCGCTTTCAAACGAAGACTGTACATTTATCTTTTAACTGATTATATCAACCATTTATTCTCCGCAATTTTTACGAGCAGCTTTTTCTAGGACGAAGATAATGGACCACTGGGAATTAAAGAGATTCTTTTGAAAATTTTCTCGCTGTCTCGTGTCCCTCGAGAACCAAGATGCCTCCCTTAATCACCGCCCAAGCAAACGAAGCCAAATAGGTGAATTTAGTCTGAACTGTTGCCATTTCGTTTCCTACTAACCATTGTCATACTATCGACACCTATTTCTTCTCTACTACCCCATTTTATCTTCCTTAGTAATATTTCTTCTCTTACACACTTTTTTTGAAAATGGGGCCCATTGAAATCTGCATCCATTTTTACCGCAAGCGTTTATTTTTAACTACCTTTAATTTAAAGTATTTAAATTTAACTGAAAATAATTGCAAAATGTTGTTACAAAAAGAAAATTGCCACTGACATTATTACGGCTATCTACGTCCATTTGCGCATACTATCAAATTCGTGTTACTTTATTTTAAGAATTTATTTTGTATGGAAAGTGCCATTCTGGCGCTAGAAATGTCTTCTTATTCCAAAATGTGTACGACCAATGCGAAAAAATTTAGAAAATTGTTTATTACTTCTGGCTATGCGACCTACGACGCTTACCGCTAGGTGATCCTCACTACCCTAAATAGCAGACGAAATGAGGTAAGGCCTTGTATCACAGTGTAGCTCGCTTAAAACTAAATGCATTACGGCACACCGAAGCAGATAGTGCATTTTGTCACCTGTGATAGGGTTCTGACTTACGCATAATGGTGGCTGAATATTTGGGTAGATTGTCAGCTTTACCTGCAAATTGTGATGCATCGTCTTGACTAATAGCTGCTGTTTGCCATGCCATCCGTTGATAACACTTTATTCTGATGCTATAAGCTAAAAAAATATAAATGGCAAATTTTCGTCAAGGCTTACAGGTCTGTGATGTTATCATTTCAGACAATTGTTCTCATCTACATCACTGGCCATGGGTCAGCATAGTAGCACACTCAAGAACACAAGCATCAGAGCTTTGAGCGTTTATCTCAGGGGTAAATTTGCTGGTGTATTTATTTAATCGTCTGTAGAGTTTGACTATTTATGACCGGTGGAGGTCAGGATGTAGTTCATATAGAAAAAAAAGCGTATTTTATACCATTTTGATGACGGAATGGGGACAGAGGATATACAAATCAACATAAATGTGCAAAAACTACCATTTCTGCGATGATTCTCTTTAGAATAATGATTGCGCTCATGATGGATGCTGGCCGTATAAACGTCAGGTTTAGTAGAATATGATCTTCATGTCAGGCTAGTAGTTAATTAAAAGTTTTTCGCTGATATCCTTTCTTAAGTTGGACCCACGTTTTATGACATGCAGTCCACGAACAGTGCACACGTATGTTGTCGAGCTGGTAGTCAATTGTCAAAAAAAGATCCACCTGTGAATTTTAAACACGATTATAGCAAGTTCACATATTTTTCGAAGAAATGATGAACAATTTCTGATATTTTCTGGTCTCAGCCGAGTAACCATTCATTATTTTTATGCTCTACATAAGTAAAATACGTTGATGATAAAATTTCTTTAAAAATATTTACCTTTATAACCACTTTTGAAGCTTTCTTAAGCAGTTTTCTGGTTATCTCATGGTATTGTAATCAGACAAACAAGAAAAATCATTTTCAAGTAAAAAATGCCGGTCCGCAACAAAAAATGGCAAAAAAAGTGCCTACAATTTCTTTCGCAATTTATCGATTGATATAGTGATTAAATTAGATTTTTTTCAAAATATTTTATCTTGGTGCAACACACACAAACTAAAAGTTTATTTCTACAGCGTGCAATAGCCAAGAATATTCCTTTGCCATTAACAAGCCTTGGATTGGGCCCCAATGCGCCCAATATTTGCCCCTGTAAACTGATGTCAAGTGAATTCTATTGCACGACAACGCTATACCTAACAGCGAAAAAGTACAAGAAGCACAACTGTTTATTCTACCTAGTCAAAATTGCAGCGGCAGCTGTTAGGATTCGTGGCTGGAGTCCAGCTGGTCACGCTCAATAATTTTAAAGTTTATATGTAGATTGGGCTACTGATGAGATATAAGTAGGCAAGGCAGATTGCCCGTGGCATGTCGATGAGCTTCTACGGCCATTTGGGGCCCCCAACATATGCGTTAAATGCAGCTGACCAATTATTATTAAAATGATGACTTATAATCTACAATAGGCCTTTTCTGACCCACGCGTCATTTTTGGTAAGGTATTTCTGCCTATTAAATATATTTATTTGTTGAAGTCGCTGAGGTGTGCTGTTGGTTCAAAAGAATTAGTAGTTAAATCACAACAATAGCAAATACAAGAAAAGGACAGCAGAATTTACGACAGTCATCAATAAAATTTAATTCATGTCACTTAGCCATTTATTTGTGGCTTAGCATTTTTCAATAAAAAATACGTCATCATAATATCACTTAATGAAATAATAAGTGATTTTCTTACCCTACGTCAGAGATATGAAAGAACCACTGCCATCACTGCCAATGCTACTGAGGAGTACCAGTTCAATATCTTTTGACACATTTAGTCCAGCATGATAAGCAGTTCTACAGCATTGGTTATATTCACGTCGCCGCCTTTCACAAAACTGTCCTTCAAATAGTGTGTAGCAAGACACAAGGCTCGTTGATGGGTCCATGGGACAAATCGACCAGCAGGTTGGAGAAGGCTCCGGAGAACAGTGTCTGGATGAATAGGCTGAAGACCGATGAAAGGACATTAAATTGTAGATGATGAAGGCCAGCGGAGGGAACAGAAACGGACAGTGGTAGGAGAATGTCGAAGAGTTGGATGGGGTCTGCAGACACACAAGTGTGTCCAACGGTGTTTCAGTGAGGCTCCAGCTAATCCACGAGTCCGGAGCACGGGTATTACACAGAGTTTCCTCAGGACAACACCTCCGCAGTTGCACTGCTGACGACGGCATTGGACACGAGGGAGGCCGGCGGAGGGACCAGGGGTGGATATTGGTACGAGCAAGTCGAAGGGTTTAATGGTGTATGCAGATGAACAGGCGTTGTATGAGGATACTCATTGACGTTCCAGCAAATCGGCGAGTCCAGAGAACAGATATTAGGCAGTATATCCTTAGGAGAACACCTTCGCAGCTGCACTGCTGGTTAAGACTTTGTTGAGGTATTAGACATGAGCGAGGCGAGTGGAGAGACCAGAGGGCGGCAAAAATGGATATACCTGTATTCCCTACATCATCCCCGGATGAGGAAGAAGGGAAGACGATTTCTGAGACCAAAGTATATTCAGGCTGGCGTTTCAAAAGCTCGTTCTTTTTCATCGTCAGAGCAAGGTGTCTGTATTCCTGTGTGCGTCAGATAGATGTGAACGTCCATTCGCCCATGCGTCAGTCGATTGCGCCGATCGATTTTCTTGGCTGTTTGAATTGCTCGCGTCGTCGTGAGCTATGTCAAGTCATTTTCATGAGTCGTGAGAGTTTCCACCCTCTTTGCTCGCGGCTACCGGCTGTCGGCCCTGTTTATCTCTCTCCGCCCAACCTATTGCTCCATTTTGAGCCGATGTTAGCCTTTCGCGGAGCGCTTGGTAGGCAGGATGAAGGTTCATGTCTCTGTTTAGTGTGCCAGACGAGGACCAACTTTCTAGCAGCAGTCTAGCCATCTTGTCGTTGGCCCGGCCTATAACCTTTGCTTTTTAAAAGGTGAATTTTTTTTCTTCTGCTTTGTGTGGTCATAGACCAAAGAGAGCTTATCCTCGTGGTTGATTGTTAGCTGATGCTCATGCAACCTTGTGCCAAGGCGTTTAACCGACATACCTTGTAGTGCAGTCTTGGCACGGTATGCTGTAGACCACACTTGATTGTTATGTCAGAGGTAGCGGGTGTTTGGGCCTCATGAGTTGCTGTCTGATAGTTGATTCCGGCCTGTGAGCTACACCAATCCCGAATTGTTTCAGGATTATTTCAGCCGCCTCTGATACATTCTTAACAAAAACGACTTCATGCAGAATGACATGATCAACCCTCCTCATTATTTTATTTAAATTTCCGAACTAAAAATGCGCGCCTTAATTAGCTGATCACGGGTAACATATCATTTTATGAAACGATCAGTCAACTGTTTTAATTTAAATTAACCAGCAGTTCCTGGTCATATATTCCTATGATCCTTTGGAAGCACTTGATCATCATTAAAACATTGTGTTCTAAAGCTTGACAAGCTGTTCTCAAAAGATGAGGAAACAGCACAGCTCTTTGACGTATATTATAGTATTAAAACGAAATGTAATACTCATTATTACTGAATCCTGAACGCCAAAAAGGAATACAAATATTACTTTGACATTCATCTTTGCCCACCGCTACTGATAGCCTTCTTCATATGCGCAGAAGTACCGACCTGCAGAAAACCCTTAACAGGTCATCACTGAAAAGCGCACATTCCAAAAAAACACCTCAATTTCAAACATAGCACTAATCTTGCCTTCAGGCTAAATGGTCACTTCGCAGTCTAAAGTAACGTTTACAATAAACTTAAACATCATTCTTCTTGAAAACATATACCTTAGTTGATGTTATAATAGTGTAAATTTTTCAGCAGTATGTACATACGCCTTAATCTAGTACGCCTGTATTTAAGACAGCAAACGGACAATTTTTCATTGGTTCCAAAGGTACTGGACAAAGACCACGCTTCCCGGACATGATGACAATATATCAGTATCAGTTAAATTGAAAGACATATACCTTAATTGCCCTTGAGCTCCCTCTTTGTACATATGCAAAGTGGAAGCAGAAAAAATAGTATGTCATTTTGTTGGCAGGATCAATTTTCCTGAGCCATGATGGTGTTTACAGTTGTTTAAAAAAGTAAGCAGACGTGGCAAATATCCTAGGTAATTTTATATGAGAAACCAGGTCTTCTTGTGGGATGGATGTGTGAAGCTTAGTAGAAGAAAACGTCCGCTCCTGGTGATATAGTTCAATGAGGGGCATATCAAAGGTCACCGGGATCATCATCGGGTGCGGAAGATGGGACCTGATACTTCCTTGCTGATTGCACAATCGGCCGAATGGGTTAATACATACAAGAATCATCTGCCAAAATCGTCCGCAGTAAGCTGCGGGTCAAAAAAGGATAATTTTGTAGGCCACCAGGTTTGGCTGGTGCAATCGTTGATGGAAGAATCATAGAACGCAGGAAGCTTAAGATGGAAGAACGCCAAGAACTTTGCATGGGATTAATGGTAGGAGAGATTAGCCATGTTTACTAGAATAGCATATATAAATATAAATACACATGTATGGTAGTTAAGAAGCTGTAATAGCATTGCGATTCACAGTTTATAAAATGGCTGATTTTACCGGAACATTTTTAAAATATTATGCTATACACTTATAATACTACTAAATGTTGAGAGCAATTGCTTCTAATATTTAAATTGCCAGCAATGTTCAAATCGTATTATAGCGCAAAATGCTATATTGAATTGGTTTTCGCTTGGAAGCCTCTTGCGATTCCGCCATAACGACATCCAGAGGTAGATCATTCAAAATATTGAACACTATTTTCGAGAAAAGATGCATTTGGGTGTCCAGTCTAGTCCTGATGAGGCGTAATTTAACTGAATGTACTTTTGAATTTGCTGTTGTTGCTACCTGGAAGAATTTTGTTGATACCAAACAACAGTTTCTAACATGAACTATGCGGAATTGTAGTATCAGGTCCCCCAGAAGTTGGTGTAGCGCCACGGAAAGGGGTTTATATTTGGAGAGCTATATATAATAAGAATGTGAACCCTGCCCAATAAAAAGTTTCAAAGCTGCAAAAAATTACATTCTATAATTCACAACACAATTTTGGTGAGCGAAGGATTTCAGGTAGACAATCCAAAAAATTTACCAATTTCTTTGGAGAAAAGATGCTTTCGTGTGTCCAGCCTAGTCCTGTTGACGCGTTATGTAAAAACGATGACCTACATATTTGTTTTTGTTGTTATCTGGAACATTTATTGAAACCAGACAACACTCCTTAAAACGAAACATGCAGAATTTAAAAATCAGGTCCGCCGAAGTTCCTGTAGCGCAATGGCAAGATATTGCGATTCCAGAGCCTTGTTTAATAAATCTATGAAGTATCAAACAAGGGTCAAACTTGTAAAAATTAACCTAAGATCATTCAGAACATAATTATTGCGAGCGGAAGCTTTCGGTAAATTCTCATCAGGCCATACAGTTACAGAGGAGGTTACAATTTTAAAATCGATAGATTGTCTTTCCTTACACGCGGGAGCCTATCAGAGCGCGGAACGGTGCAAAGGATTAGGTAGTCGTTGGCAATGCCATGTTAGGGTGTTAAACGACGTTCTTTTGTGCACACAAAACCGGTTTCCTCAATCGGATTGCGGATGCTTCTGCTGTTGCTAGCAGACGTTAACTCAGGGACTTTGCGAAGTTTTGTGGGACATTGTAAATTAACTTAAAGGCTACGCTCAGATACTTATTTTAATATATGGAAGCGTTGCCCAAATTCTTGGAATTGGTGCTTGATCGGTTCATTCTAGGTCATTTTTTAAACTCTTGTCGTTTCATGCATTGACACACGAACTCTGTGGTTACCTTTTGCTTGAAAGAAATTGGAAGAGGTTGTTGAGATTGGTTTGTTAGATTTTGAGGCAAGAACTTTGCGTTCTCGCTCGATGTCTAAGGGTAATAACAGCATTCCGTTTGTGAGTAAAAGGGTGGTAGTTATTGTGATGAGGGATAATATCAGCATTTGTTTTTTTGTGGTAGACCGATTTTTGAAACGTTCCGTCAGCATTAGGCTGTACGACGACATGAGGAAGCGGAGTTAACTGTTAATTTCTTTTTTGAGTGAAAATGCGAGTATGCACATCACCAAATTGATAATGTCGTGTAGTGTTTCCAACTGCTTTTTTTACAATGAAAAACGTGTCATCGACATAGGGTATCCACAAATTTGCTCTAAAAGTGCTAGCGCTATAGTTACCAATTTTCCATTGTTGACCTTCAGATACATTATATTGATGGCAAAATTCCCATAAGATAATTCAGAATATAATTTTGTCGTGCGAACACTTTCAGTAGCTTCTCATTAAGCCAAACAGTAACAGGGGAGGTTAAAATTTTAAAAAATCGATAGACTGTCTTTCCTTTACACGCGAGAGCCAATCAGAGCACGGAACGGTGCAGACAATTAGGTAGTCGTTGGCGATTCCATGTTAGGGTGTTACACGAGGTTCTTTTGTGCATACAAAACCGGTTTCCTCAATCGGATTACGGTTGCTTCTGCTGTTGCTAGCAGGCGTTGACCCAGGGACTTTAAGTAGTTTGGTGCGACCTTGTTAATTAACTTTAAGGCTTCGCTTGGGTCCACACGATGTCTGGTGTCTTCCCCACGTGCGAGGATATGACTGTTTATTCTTTGGTCTTGCCTTTCGCTAGCCATGCCAGAAGGTATTCTTTTATTCCTTTAGATAAGCACCTTCTCTTGCGACCGATATAACAAGCTACACATGAGCAAGTTAATGAGAAGATTCACATAGAAGTGGTCTGAGATGGCAGCCTGGTCTTTCCCTCACCTGACTGGTTGCTTAGGAAGAATACACAAGGCAGAATTCCTAAGTGACAGCGACCTCGAATATTTTCGACCAATTGGAACGCACATTTTCCGTTTATATGATCTATTTAAGATGCACGAGGGAAGGTTTTGTCGGTCATGCTTGCCACTACGACGAGGACAACTGAAGCGATGTTTATATAAACTGCCAGTTCCCCCGATTTTAGACATGCAAAACTTGCCAATTCATGCAGTAGCAAAGTGTTTGGCAGAAACACTCAAATCCATACAGCAACAGTTGGCACCACATAGCTATCAAGATACGTTTCAATTTATCAATGACATCAAAGACATGGACTTAAACGGCATGAGGATGATCTCCCTAGACGTCTCATGGCTGTTAACAATCGTTTCAGTAACATAAACACTAGATTATATCTGTGCCTTCGTATTGGCAAATCAAATAGAAGTAGGAATACCACCTGACGTATTAAGGAAACTATTACCGAAATGCACATTAAATGTGCAATTCCTTTTTGACAACCAACTTTACAGACACGTTGACGGCGTCGCTATGGGCTCGCTTTTCTGGCCTCTCTCGGCAAACATCTTCATGTGCAACCTGGAAATATTGCAATTCAGCAAGCAGATCCATGAGTTAAAACACTACGGCTGATATGTCGATGACATCTTTGCCATCACCCCGACAGATACTAATGTAAATGCGCTTCTACATACTGTAAATCATGCACCCCCCTCCTTGGAGGTGGATACAGCAGGTTCGTTTCCTTTCTTGGATGTCCTCCTAAGTCAAAGCCGTGATAGTAGCATCCGAATGAGCGTTTACTGAAAGAAATCCGGGTCCAGACAGAAGAGAAACTTTAACAATGTTTTACCCATCAAACATAAGCCTAACTTAGTCCGCTGCTTAACACAAAGAGCCAGAAAATTGCTTAGCTGACACTATTGAAATGGATCTCAAGAACCAACAGGAATTGCTTCGAATGATTGGATATCTACACAGATTTATCATAAAGAATATGATGGAGAAAGGAACAAAGCCCACCACACCCACCGTGGAAAAGAACACGCTATTCCTCAATGTCCCCTTTCAGGCAAACTGTTAATCAGACGCCCCAACCAAGTCGTAGCAAAAACCTTCCCAGCAGCGAAAATGCGGTGTGATTTTCAACTAACCTGGTTCTGCACGGCAAGGGTAACAATAAGCTGCCAGCTCAGAGCAATTCTATGTGTAACTACTCATTTACTCACTGCTGTAGAGCTTTTTATATCGGTTGCACGAGTAGGCGCTTGCCTAAAAGAATACGAGAACACTTCCCAGTATGGCTAGCCAAAGGCCAGACCAATAGCATAAACCGTTCTATCCTTGCCCACCTGGTTGAGTCCGGACATCGTATGAACCCCAGCGAAGCCTTTAAGGTAATTTACAAGGTCCCATCAAACTACTCAAAGTCCCTGTGTCAGCGTCTGCAAGCAACAGCAGAACCAACCGCAATCCGATTGAGAAAACCCGTTTTGTGTGCACAAAAGAACCTTGTGTAACACCCTAACATGGCATGAGCAACGAATAACTAATTTTCTGCACCGTTCCGCGCTCTGATTGGCTCTCGCGTGTAAGGAAATACAATCTATCGATTTTCAGATTGTAACCTCCCCCTTATAACTGTTTGGCCTGAAGAGAATTTACTAAAAACGTTCGCTCGCCAAAATTGTGTTCTAAATAACAAGTTCGTTTGCTTGGTTTTGAAGTCATTCGAAGATATTTGTCTTTAGCAGCCCGCGGTCTCCAGTTGCGGCCGTACGAAGCTTCCAAAGGCCTTTGTAAAGCAGGCATCATTGAACCAAGAAAAAGCTCGCTTGACGTGGCATAGAACCGACATCACAGATTTGGCTTCCTTTGCGCAATGCAGGGAGGATTTAAGGGAAGGCGTAATCCAGACATGCAAGTCCTTCTGAACTTCTACCTCTTAGAGGAGAAGGCCGTTCAGCGAGTAAACTATAAGGTTCGAAGAGCTGAATTTGTCGACGCGTTTGCACTTGCTCCCAGTAAACGGTAAGGACCAGGCCTTTGCTCATTTTGCGAGTCGATACGGATTTGCCTGCAAGTTTTCCGTGAAACTTAGAGCCATTGTTACCACAAAAAACTGACGCGCAACTGAGTCGTACCCGAACACGCGCACAATGTCTCTTCTCAACGCACAGTGGTTTGACCTTAATCGGTCTGGACAAAGCTCAGTGCCGATGCTACGGCCAGAAGCACTGATGCACCTACTATTGCGTCAACGCCCGTTCGCCCATGCATGGTCCAATCAATGACCTTCATGTTTGCAGCCAAAGCTGATGGCTCGAATGTCAGCTCTATACACAGGACTTTGGACCCGGCCCACGGCCGGACGTGTGCTCCGATAATCAAATCCCTTACTGCTTGTTCTTCTTTCCTATTGCAAAATGAACCGTTTCTATCCATCTGGCTTTCCACCGTCTTCTGTCATCTCCGAAGGGCCTGGAAGATAGTAGCTGTTGGAGGTAACGGTCTTAGCTTTAACACGTATAAGTTATTTCTGTCAGCCGCAGTTCGAATGACGAGCCAGAGCTTGATATCATCAGTAAGCCTGGTTATACTGCAATTTGATTCGCTGAAGCAATGGTTTATGTAGATAATGAATATTATTAGGCCGAGAACGCAGGCTTGGAGATAACCACTTTCAACTGCAACTTTGGCTGCCTTTTTTTCGTTGAATATTGAAAGTTTGCGAGCGGCAGATTGGGAAGCTTTCTATTCATGCAATGAGCCATTATTTTACTCCGATGCGACTGAGTTGACAAAGGATTCGGTGGTGCGGCACGCTATCGAAAACCTTTTTGAAGTTGATATAGCCTGCGGGCCTTTCATTTCCTCGATCGACTGTCTCGACCTATCGTTGAAAGCAGTGGAACAAATGCGTTCCATAGGCCCTAACTCTGTGAAAACCCCATGCTGTACATCTGAAGGCATATGATTTTGTTCTAGGAACTGCGCTGGTTGTTGCTTGATTATGTTTACCATAATGCTGCAGCAGATTGCAGTAAGTCTGACTGGTCGATAATGTTTGGCTGAGACCCGGCTGTCACCCTTGTAGAGCTTCGTAATTCTCGCCGTTTTCTTATCGGTCTATACACTGAGTGATCAGCTGCTGGGTATCAGATGATTGTTCTTGGTACTCTACCTGAGGCAACTGTAAAATTGTTTGGACCTTACTGTGGAATGGTTCAGCAGGTCTGCTTCGAAGTGCGGTCTTTTTTAAGAAAACGACCCTTAACCCGATTTCTCTTAGTGTTGTACGCACTTAAAAATGCAGGAAACCTGTCCTTAAGCGGGTTTTTTCCCCACCTTCCGCTTTTTGCTTACTTCACTTTTAAGGCCTGTGTACGCTATGGCGGTATGTCATAAACAGATTTTTTTGCGAAATTGGAAAATGGCTTTTAATGAACATGTGCATTATATCGCGGACCATTTTCCAGTCCGCAGCTATGTTTGCGAACAATGCAAGGTCCCACTCACTGTCTATGAGTTTTGCTATCGTTTAATCGAAATCGCCGCGCCAAATATTTATTCGGACAGTTAATGGTCTGTCGGGCATTGAGAATAACGAGTACCCCCAAAGCAGAACCACGAGGTTAATTTTACCTAGCGAGGTAGACATTTCCCTTCATCGAGGCTTTCCAGCGATTTCATGAGAACGAATTCCAGACAATTGGCCTGTTGGAAATCACGCTCCGTTATTGGATACGCGACGTACTGCGTGAGGAATAACTTAACAGCCATGCTCAGAGGGCAACTGTCGAAGGCCAGATCGGAGCTTTATGCGCAGGCCGAGCTCAAGTCGATGGAGGGCGCGTTAGAGTGCTAAGGATCTATCATCATGAAGCAATCTGTTCAAGCTCTTCTAGCAAGGAGGGATCCATTATGAGTTCGCTTCTCGGTTGTCGATAGAGTGGCAAAACATCAATGCTTCATGTCCGTGGCACTTCAATTTACAGCCACGTCACCTGGAAAATACACGCCAGTTTATCCGTTTTGCCTAACAAGTGTGTGCATTCTTCACGTTTGTCAGTAGGCCACCACCTTGACATCCATCCCTGTGTAATTTTGGCATTTACCTATTCGAAACTCAATAAAATCACTTACAGATTACCGAAACCTTCCAACATGTAAGGAGCGTTAACGAACAGCGAAACAAGAATGTTTGTAACAATAGGATGATTGAAAACACATAGGTACGCGAACATAAAGTTCGGTAGGCGAGTGCAGGTTGGACGAATTTTTTAAATACGAGGAAGTAGCTAACCATAGGCTTCTTTCAAACACCCGCCACTGTCTTCCAAGGCAAATTCCACATGTCAGTAATCATTGTTGGGTGTATTGGACTTGCCTATTCACAGGCACACTTGTCGTCGTAGCCCATAAATTAGTGAGGGATATCGATTGTGCGATGCAATGACAGGGATAATTCCAGCAGCGAATTGACAAGCGCGCAAACTGCAACGCGGGGCATGGGGAAGCTTTTGCGCTGACGATCACGTGGGTGGACTGTTTCGAGCAGGAGTGTGGGGCAGCCAAGTTGACGTGACCGTGGCTAGCAAACGTCGTGACGCCATTTAACGTGAAAACAAAAATAAAAAAGCAATCGTCGGGTTCCTCTTCATAACAGGTTTGTTTCCGTTTTTACCCTTTCCTCCCACTCCTCTTCTGTATTCTCTTCCTCAGCCTCTATGTTCCATTCAGGTTTCTGTTAGGATGGCCCGGCACGCGTGGTATCACTCGGGGCATCCGGAAAATGTGAGAACAATTGAGATCCAAATGACTAGTGGACGAACGCAGAACGGGCAATAAGCGCGACCTTTAAGGGGCGGACTCAACGTCAGGACTCAAGGAGGCACACATAGGCTACACCGGCGCAGGCTGGGTTCTGCCATCGGGAGGTGACGCTAAGGACAGCGCCGGTGGTTGCGTCCATCCGCCACTCGTGGAGGGCCAATACGGAACAATGACTGGTGGCTATTTAATAGCGAATTTATTACCCTGCCCTACGTGAGCCTGTTGGCTGTGGGTATGACGTGCTGACAATAGCCCATAAGCCGGATCGCACTCCCGTGTACATGCTACGTATAATGTTCACATCTTTTTCGTTACTTTACGACCACGCTATTAGTCAGACCAGTAGCACAGCATGTGTTACTTTACTAACATTGTGTCAGATGCTTGCTGTTCCCACTGGTGGAAGCCACCCTTTTAAGAATTACCAGCAGCGGAGCATGCTACTTAAAATTGTTTCGGCCAAAGATGCTACAGAAATCCAGGGAATATGGCGGATATGTGAAACCTACCATCCGTAATCTGCAAGGGCAATTTTGGTGAGATTCGTGACGTGGTCCTGTTATGGTGTTAAAGTGACGCCCCCGTTTGACTCTGTAGGATTTTTTATGAATTGTTCTATCTGGACGGGGAAGCTGTAACTTTTAATCGCGCCCTTCATCATCTCGTTCATGTGCAAGCATATTTGTGTAGTGGCACAATAAAATGATCTTCAATAATAGTGGCCGGTTTGGGCTGTCTAGGCGATGTGTAGTTATTAACGTGGCAGTCACTTTTGCCCACTGTATCTAAGTTCCCTTACTCAAAGTGTACGGAAGAGAAAAACCACGATTTTGGATCCTTTCCATCGATTGCAGATGTCGCATTTTATCTTCTCGTCGTATCATATCGCACCTTTTATCTCCCTCTCTCTCTTCCGATTAACTCTATTTAAGATGACAAGCTCGCTGATTAATGGTTTGGGCTTATAAAATCTAATTAAAAGGTCGTATATTCCAGCCTCGGCTTAGACACTGCTTGGGGTCAGGTAATGCTACCTGATGACGATTTATGCACCAGAAATGACTATAACCGTCTCCTTTGGAAACTTGTTTTGCCTATTACACTGGGACCTGATGTGTGGCTGCTAACGGTAACGTGCAACGCGTGGTGGGATTATCGAACTGCCCACTTCTGGCCCGAACATAATTTATCGAAATACTACAATATCGTATATTCACCAAATTTATAGGATTCCTAAAACTACTAACTAACATCAGGTGCATTTTAGCATTCGAGAATACTAACCTATTTAGTGACATGCTGATAATTTGTAGGAAAAGGAAGATTTGATTATGACTTGGTACACAGTGTCAAGCGTATGAGAATTTGAGATTGCTACACTCAATGTTAGTTTGTATTTGCCATTATTACTTTAACGTGTGTCCTCATTACTGTTCCCCTTTGATATCTACCCCGTTTTCCCTCATTTGTTACGTACGTCACTCCCTCCGGGGGCACAATTTTCGTTCTCCGTCTTTCCATACCGTTCTTCATTACTGTTTACTCATCCCTCGGATGTATTAATTGTCTCAAAAGGTTTATCTGCAGAAGACGCTTGACCTTTTTCCTTCAAAAAAGGACAAGAATGGTAATGAAGCCAAGGCGAAGCCGGGCTTTTGTGCTATTGACATTATAAACTAAAATCTGCACTGCTCACGTGCATAATCAGGTGTTCATTGAACCGTCTTCGTAAAAAATATCGTTCCCGCCTGTTTTATGGAAAATCGATTTTTTGCATAAAAATAATAGTTTTGATCGTCATCTTTGATCCTACGCAAGGCCTTCGTCATAAGCTTTTATGAACATGAGCTTATTCGTGGTGCGTGATGCTGCTACATACGCAAACACGTGGAAACTGCAGAAAGCCGTCAATAAAAACAGAGTAATTAACAGTTAATAGGCGCTTGATATTCATTAAAGGTTTGTACACATTTTGCAAGGGACTTGGATTAGGAAACCATGCAGAAGATATGGCCAACATCACAGAACATAGAATCTTCAATATCTTGGTTGACGTGGTGGAAACAATAATGTATTTTGGGCAGAATCACTTATAATTTTAAATCCCAAATACTATCTGGTTTAGCCCTATGAAATAAGAAAGAGTTGATCTTGTTGTATAAATTGGTAATTTAGGCTTGCATTGCCATTCGCCTGATGACTTTTATCGCTAGACATAAGACTGAAAGAACTGTCAATTCTTATATAGGAGATCCTATACGGTTATCTGTAGTGTATTTGGATCACGACTACTGATCCATGTCTAGAAATGGTTAATCAAAATAAGATTTATTTTCCAGCTGTAGGGCTGATGTCAGTCACACGAATATGAATAATGATCACATCCCACGGTGTTAAATAAAACAGCCCCACCAGGTCAAAATTAAATTTACGTTTCCCCTTCGTATTTATTTTCTGAACCTAAAGTGACCGCTTTAAAAAGCCGCTCATGGAGGCTGTATAAGTTAAGTAAGCGATCAGTGAACATCATAGTCTGACGTGATCTAACGTTTCTCGTTCAGTTACCCTATACTCAATTTGCCAGCATTTTGTCAAAATGGTACCATTCGTCTGCGCACACTTGCATTATTGTACTTGAATACATAATAAACTATGCTGGGCTGTGGAACCTTCCTGCGTGCATACTATATATGGAACTTGTGCCATTACCAAAATTGTATTACGAATAAATAATCTTACGTTAAACATAAACCTTTTTCTGCGATAAGTATAACAGCATTACTGATGAAATTATGTTTTGCGTGCACTGCACAATCATCCGTATATGCTCTGGAAAACTGACCTAGAGAAAATGATCAACTGCAGCAAAAGACGATTAATCAAACGAAACATTAGTCTTAGCTACAGCTCAAAGGCATCAAGTTAATATTCGAAGAAGTATAGGTGCAGGAGTTTGGCTGGTTTTGTTACGTGATATATTGTGAAATATATATATATATATCTTTACCGATGTGAACATATATATATATATAGATATATATATATATATATATATATATATATATATATGTAGATTCACTCAGAAATTTGCGAACACCGATCGAATAGGCTTCCGAACTAAACGAAGTTAATGTGGTGGTCAGAGATCCCCAACGGGTGACCGCCTGCCAGGCCGATTCCGGCCAAGTCATAATAATAGTAAGGGGGTATGACAGCATTTGGGGGTAACTATATACAGAACTGTTTCGGGTTTACTAGCCTTCATAAGCCAGTTTTTACACGGTTGTACCCCTTTATTGATGCAGTCGAGTCTCTTAGTTTAGACTTCCTTGGCTTTCATAGTGCAGTCGATTCCACAAAGTTCAGTCCAAGCTAAGGAACATATTGCACTCTCAGAAACACTAGTGTTTTCTACTACCGGTACTTGCAGCCCATCTATTAAGAGAGATGATAGTCTGACCTCCGATAGCGTCAGAACTAGCACAAGTTCTACTTTACTTATTACTGACATGTAGAAATATGAGCCTAGAGTTGACTTCAATCACTACTCTACAAAAGCTTTATTATTGTCCAAATTCCAATCACTATTAAATTCCACAGATTGGGAGTGCATACTGGGTGCGACTCCTTAAAAAGCATACACATGCAGTTTTAATAGTTTACTAAGTACTGACCTTGGTAAGCAAGACTACTTGAATTATCACTTCTCGCATAGGTATATAGTTATATCAGCAACATCTTAATGCGTGCAGCTCCATGGATAGAGATGATAGTGAGGTAACCATGACAAACGCAGCCTTGCTCATGACCATAAGCATGTACTTAACCGAAATTGTTAAGCCCAGATTCACACTCCCTGTTTAGACCAAGGGGATATGATTCCTAGTGTCGGCTAAATCAGCGTCACCTCTTATAAAAGGTGGCGTCAGTACCAACATCAATATCACTGGACTTCCCACCGTGAATAAGGGGATATGAGCCCAGTGCTGACTTAATTAGCGTCATTTCTGATGTAAAAAATCAGTCAGTACCAGCATCAACAAGTACTATCACTAAGTTAACCCTAGTACGTAGTACTAGAAGTAAGCAGTACCACTCCTGGTTTACGAAGTTTGGCCAAACACCTACTATGAGTGATTGAGTGAGGATCGATAGCACAGAATCACACGCGCAAAGTTTACTGTCACTTTAGGACTAAATTAGACGGCGAATTGGCTTGCATTTAATACAGCAGCCCACGCCGGACCCCGTTTAGTCTTAGAGACTGCAGAAGAAGGTGAAGAGTGCGGAGCCGCTAACTTCGTTCTCTATCACTTTAAGCTAAGCCCTGAGGCCTTCACCTCCTGTAACAACCTGTTGGTGCACCTGGTTGATTTTATCAAAACCGATGGTCAGACACGCATATTGTGCGCTCATATAGTGTGCATTAGAGCGTGTTTTGTCATTCACTAGGTGACGTTCATCACTAGATATATTCAACTGATTAACATTGTTTTCTTCATTATGACGCCTCATAGAAGCAGGCTATCCACGGAGTCTGCAGTTTAATAGAATTGCGTTTTCTAATGCCTATCTGTTACTCGTTTTCTTAAACTCGATATATTCATTGAATTGTAGGTCTGAGGTCAAAAACAATATCTGCAATAATAATCAACTCCCATGTAAGGAAATAGCTTTGTCTCCCAAGTATAATCAATGCCGAATTAAATGGTCACCAGTCCTGCTTATATTTTCAAATTGCGGAACGTACATGCGCACCTTCATGAAACGCTCACGGGTACCATATTACATTGTGAAATTGTCAGTAAACATTTTCAGGTAGACTTAATCAGCATTTTTGACCATATCGTCCTATGATCCACTGCCATTATTTGATCATCATTATCTTATTGGTTTCTAAAGCTTTAAACGTTTTTTTCTTAAATGGGGAGATTCAAAGACAAGTGTGTTAAACCCGAGTGTTATATCGACTTTTGCTGAAATTACCTTAAAATAACGTTTCACCAAGAACAAGTTGAAAAACCAAAGTTCATGTGTACTGGATAGTACCCTTTACATTTACGTAGGCAGTGACCTGCAGAAAACCGTCAACACGTTTTGTATTCTGAAAAGCACACACGCACTCAACACTGGCCGGGCCAATCATCGTCCTTAAGCTGACATAAAAATCGACCACGCTGGGGCTCTCTGACAATGCTCGCGCTTATCACAGACCGAAATCCTTCTTGACCGGAAGCGGACGTGGACAGCGCCGTCGGCTGCTGTGAGGACGAAACACTCTAACACGGTCCTCATGGTTAAGCGCGATGCCAGACGAGGGACCAACTTCCATCTCCCGCTTCTGTACAAGACCTGTTTCTAACAATCTTCCTTCCCGAAGGCCTTACAATTCTTAAGAAATTCAGCCTGAAAACGCAGTTACCACTGTTTTAACTGTCTCCTTTGAAACCATGAACTTATTTACAGTTCTCCTTTGAAAAGTTTCTGATAGGATTTCCGAAATAATGTAAATATATCTGCGTCCGATCCATAAAAAATGATATGATGAGTAGACTGATAGCAATTAAAAAAAAGTGTATTCAAAAGAAGTTTTTTGCGGGAGATTAGGGAAACGCACTTCGTCTGCTCTCACAAATACATCAAATAACTCATCCGAACAATCAATTGCTATTAATATGCGTGGACAATACATCACGAAAATAATTTCTGTCCAGATGTCATCACCTTTAGGTTTTTGCACAGCGGTGTCGTAACGAACATGAAAAAGGCATTACTTACGATTTGTCTGGTTTTCAATGCCTTCCTGTCTAAACGCCAAAGCATTGACACTCATTTCTTGTTGCCTGTCATTGATATAAATTAATTCCCCAGGCTACACCATTAACAGCACGCTCAGTCGACCCAGCAAAAAAATCAATAACGTTGTCGGCACAGGCGCCATGAGTTGACACAGGAGTTCCAAAGCATGGCACTTCCTCACTTTTGAAAGCATTTAGTTCACTATAGATCTTGTGCTATAAAGGAATCCGTTTTGCATCTGAGAGTCAGTGGCTGAGTGGGGGGGGGATAAAATGCACCAGATAGCTCGTTCCAGCCATGCCATAGAGCGTCACATAGGGTCTGTTATCTTCAAAAACAGAAAGTACCCTATTTTAATGGACCTTTAGTAAAGTCGCACAACATAAGATACTACAGGAAATTTACTGGCATGGAAAATGCGCTTAAATGATTGAAAAGCCGGCAAAAACAACCTCTGTGGCGCTTCAAACCCCAAATATAAATACAATGCTCATCGGAGGAGAGTGAGTATTCGTGGTGATGTAGGCAACTGTCTATCTTCTCTTCTTTATACTCCAGTTGGCATGTTTTGTATCGGGGTAAGTTAACGATGATACTTTCACTAAACATCACCTTGAGTGAATCATGTGCCATCAGGCATCTGAATGTGTTTTTCTTAGATCATCATCAACGGGAACATTAAGCTGTAAATAAATGTCAGTTATTTTAGTGAGTATAATCTGGTTTAGTTGTTATTTAATCTTAATTTGTTTCAGTTAAGTTTTAATGTTTATTATCTGCCTTTTTGATTGTAATCCATGTTTTTGTATTTAAGGAACCAAAAACGAAATGACTTTTGCTCAATAAGATGACAACAGACGTTGGACCCCTTTGCTATCCGTAGTACAACATTCATATATCACTTTACAGCAGGGGACTTAAAATATGCATGTTGCACCTAACCGATGAACATAAAATATTAGCGTTCATAAAATATATTTTCCAAACCTTTTAAAGTTCAGTTATTTTACACATGGAAGCAAAGTTTGCACTGGATTGCGACGCCCAAAATTCGGAAGACAAAACAAAATGTGGCAAGTTTTGGGGCTTCATTTAGTTTTGCAGCGTTTTGTTTTTTTATATCAAATACATTTGGGTACCATTCATAGTGATATCTTTTCGATTGTATAAAGATATATGTATGACATACTTAGCCACTTTGTCCTGTTCCAAATTGAAAAACATGCTGTTGAAGATGTATAGTGAAGCCGTAAAATATATCATTGTGGATAAGCAAGCAAGCATGGAAAGATTTCATCAGAATTTACAAATTTCAGAATCAGTATTATGTCTCAGCCTTAAGATTAAATGCTAAACGCAAATCACATTTTCGCAACAAATAAACAGCAAACACTTTATGGATTTCCATAATAGACATGAAGATGGAAAGATGCGCATAGGATACAGGTTTACGAGACCACAATTTCGCTTTGGTTTCTCGTACTGTTACATAGACATAGAAAAGACCAAAGCTTTGGCTTATATCGTTGACTGGACGGCTAAAGTAACCGCGCACTTTTGAAATTTCACATGTCACCTTCACATTAAAGTTACACATCCAATAAAAATATTTCATCTCGAATTTTCTTTTAGAGTTTTTTGCACTTACTCATTAAGTAAAGCCTCTGGGCACTGTTATATTAACGTTTCCGTTGGCGTCAGTCTAAACTATATGGTTGCTTTTTTTGCAAAAGCTTTCCCAACTTGGACAAGTACATTTTAAATATATTCGGCATTTACTTCGGTTTCAATTGCGACCTAAGCAAATCACAATATTAAGGATATTTATGGGGGTTTGCGCTAAAACACTGGAACTTTACTCAATGTTTTTTAGTCTCTTCCAGGCGGGACTCACACCACTGACCGGTACTCCGAGACGACTACAGACCCTTTGAAATTTCCCTGCGATTGGTTGACTGATTTTGAGGACCATATCATTAAAGGACTATTTCAATGAGCATTAAGTAGATTTTTATTGAGTGTATGTCAAAACAATTTTGTTAGCAATAAATAAGAGCAACTAGTTGTCCATTAAGTTCGCCATTCGCTTTCGAATAGCCTTAAGGTAGTAAGATAGGAAACTGAATGTATCATTTTGCTGTCAATCAAATAAGGCAACTGTATAGGGCAACTGCTTAAGGGAGCGAAAGGAAAGAACTTACGGAAATGTTTGTCTTCTAGAGACTGACTGGCTAGGCATCTTGCAGCCTAACGTGCAAAATGTTTTCAATTTTCGGAAGCAACAGATCGGTTGTGTAAAAACAAAGCTGTCTGTAGGAAAGACGATAAGTTGGAAAAACTTTGTTATAAAAAATGTCACATAGTAAACTATAGGTGTCAGTTTGTTTATTCGTACAACTCAGGTGTCGTTGCTTACAGGATAGCAAGCTATCGAACGGTAACAAATTTATATAAATTTCTTTTTAAAAAACACTGTTATACTCAAGGACATACATATTTAATGGAATACTTTAATTAAGCGTTAGGAACATACGGTCTGCGTAAGGGCATCGGAAGTAATGTTGCTTCATTTTGAACCAGCCTTTTTCCAAGTATATGTTTCGAACACGTGGTCACTGATATAGCCGTTCTAAAGTGCATAAATAATACTTTGCGGCTAAATTGCATCTAAGCACCTAAGTATGACTATTTATAGTCCATATATGTGCAACTAGAATGACATTGAAGTTAGCAAAACCTTATCTACAATTCTTATAAAAAGAGAACATTGCATTTCTCTTACAGGATGTACCTAAAGTTGACTGTTAACGCTCTAAGAACTCAGTTTCTTACAGTAAGATATAATCACTTTTATTTCGAGCTATCCAGTTGCCCTACTCAGAATACTGCAATTGCTCCAGTGGCAAATGCTGATGAATGTGTAAATCATTTAATGCAAAATCAATGAATTTTTTTTTCTGGAGTGATGTTCTTGTTTCTCTGCGTTTTCCATTAACTGCAAAGGCACATAATACGGAGAGAAGTTGTCAGAAGGGAATGTTATAGTTTCTGTCGAAAATATGAGGACGGCAACTCCTTAAATTTAGCTTGTAATTTGTCAGTGATTTTTGCGCGACCTTAATCTCATTATGTATAAATATTATTTGTATCTTCTACTTATTTGACATAAACGTAAAAACGGTTTTCATTTAATAAGTCATCGATGATTTTTAAGCGTAGCAAACAGCTTGCTGTCAATTAATATATGCATGTTGCGCTACGGAGAGCTATTCAACTACAACACCTATTTAGCAAACATTCAGTTAATGTCAATTTGGTATGAGTTCCTAACTAGCAACAAAATAGATCATAAGATAATAGATAATAAGCATTAAACTTAAGAGAAACAAGAGCAAAACCACGCTGGATTTAGCTAACTAAACTAAATGACATTAATTTACAGTTTGATTTACCCATAAATGCTGATCAACGAATAAGGCACCCAGACGCCTGTCGGTACGAGATTCGCAAAAGTTAAAGAAGCATCGGTAACTTACCCGGATTCAATAAATGCCATCTGGAGAATGAAGAAGTGAAGGAAGAGAGACGCCTGCATTATCACGAATATTAACTCTCCTGCAATGGGCCGTGTGTTTATATTGGGAGTTTGAGGTGCCTTCGAGGTTTTTTAATGGGTACCTTTTAATCGTAACACGCATTTTCCAATGCCATGAAATGTCCCGCAGTACCTTATCTTGTGCGACTTAGCTCAAGGTCCAATCAAATAGAGTATTTTATGTTTTTTTAAATAGCGTATCGTATATGACCGGTCTACGGCATGTCCAGTGCATGCTATCGCCCCCCGAACCACTGACTCTCAGGTGCAAAGCGGATTCCGTTCCAGTTGCGTCTGCAAACCTCCACAAGGTTATAGCCTATATGAGTTGTAATTAAAGAACGTCTTGTGCTTTGCCGATGAACTTGCGGCGCCTGTGCAGACAACGTTATTGATTTAAGGCTGACTGAACTGTGCGGCTTTGACCGGTGTATACAGTGAAATCAACAACTACCAACGATAGGGCACACAAGGTTTATGTCAATGCGTAGGCGTTTATAAAAGGAGGCGTTAAAAACCAGACATCTCATACTTAATGGCTTTTTTATGCCCGACCGGAAATATAATGGATATGATACCCCATGGACAAAATAATTTGAGTACTGTAATGCCACTTGATATCAATAACAATAGATTGTCTCGTAAAAATGAGATTACCTGCGTCTCAAAGCAGACCAGGCGCGTACTTGTAATCTCCCATCTGGAAAATTATATCATTTGGCGTAATATGGCCGTTACTTAGATTGCATTATAAACACTGAACTTCCTCTAAAGGCAATAACTTTTCAATAACTACCAATCTGCCTCTTAAAGTGTTATCATAGTGTTCGCATACAGATACCCTTAAATCATTCCACAAAAGTGCTTGTGTGCTCTTACTCGCGCGAGGTCAAGCGGTGAGCGTCGCAGGTTGACATGGGCATCGCGACTTCACGACCAAAATTGTCACTGCGAGACCGCGCCTGTGGCGTCACGCGTTAGCACGAAAAGGGTTTTAGAAACGTTTGAATTCCCTTCAGCATACACTTATCCTAATGAATGAGGCATTTGCATTCAAATATTTTCGGCAAAATACGAATGTGTTTAAAAGCAAACATACTTTTTTTAATTGACGCAAATATTGAATTTGTCAGCTATTGAATGAGGACCAATAATATATACGCATATTTGGGCGCGAAAATACACGCTTCTTAAATGATAATTTTTAATGGAACATAGTTTCATACATGAGGTTAAGCAAGAAGCCTGATTAAAAGCAATTTATCTTTAGTACACAGCTGTACTCCGATCTGGTCCAGGATTACCTAACCCTGGAGTTAGGTTTTCGCAACTGATGAAGGAAAATTACCCAGAAATACGGGTATCTCGTGGTGCTAACGTTCGATAGTAATACCTCGATCATTTTAATTCAATCATGTGAACAGATATTGTTCTGGACAATTAACAGTATGGCAAGCATCTTGCCTGAGTCTATAAAAGTTACGTTATTTATCCCATACCAGCAAGAACAGATTTCTTAAAACTTACAAATACTAATCGGCAGCATTGGGCATATTAATTACGTAACATAAATATGAGAAGTACTAAGCATTTTTTTTCGAAAAAAGAATTTTGTAATAATTTCGATGTTCTGCAGACGTCAATAGTGATAAAATAAAAAAATAAATTTAAACATTTTGTAAAATATTAAAATTTTAGCATTCACTTTTTTATACAAAAAGCACTGATCTTCATGAAAATATTTTGTACATATCACCATTGGTAGATAATCATTTAGTCAATATCGTGGAATAAAGTCTCTCAACATTTCTCTTGTTTTCAGTGTCTTCGTTGTTATGTTGATGCATTGCTCTTCCGTTCGTTTTTTGCATCAACTCGTTTGAAAAAAGCTATAACTAAACACCATTTTCCGAAAAAGCGAGCTTTTGGATATTAGTTCTTATGAAGATGACCATGCAGGTTACATGTGGAACTGCTTCAAAACCGCAAAACACATTTTCACTTTCAGTAAATTTATTAAAGGATTAAAACTCTCACCGTTAGCTCCCTTTTCATAACCAAACATCGCAAGAGTTAAACCATAACAATAGATCATAATACAAATTGAGGCTAAACATCAGCGATAGGTGTGAGCCATTTGCAAGTTGCTGCTTCTGACACTATGTTTATTCTATATATCACAGTTTCTCAGCAAATGAAAATCAACATATTCTGAGAGTACCACCTTGTCAAAGAGTCGGTTTCATGCTCCGAAAACCACCTACGAGAAGAATTTCCGTTGAACGACCATATGGGGCGATTTCATCTGCAGTTTAAAGACATGACCACACAAATGATCCGCCCGAACCAAGTCGAAGAAGTCGTCAAATTCAAGGGCGCATTCGCATCCTCTAACAATTCGGTAGGGATGAATGAGGTCACCACAGAGTTGCCTTTAATTAAGGGGAAATATATCAAATGCGGTCAGTCTGTCTGCATAAGGCAGATGATCAAGATTCATGATCATCTTCGTAGCCCTCGGCTGTATTCGTTTAACGTACAGATAATCATATTCGAAACACGCACGCTGGGCCTGGAAGCCAAAGTACAAGCGGAAACAAACAAGTGCGTCATATGCTTTCGTATTGGGCTCCTTGTATATGTTGACACATAAACAATGCCTAATCGCAATCATCACCTGAGTCGACCGTTTAGCTTTCTTTAGACACTCTGAAGATGGTTTTAGCAAACTTGTTAAGCATACAAAATGCCTGCTATAAACCACGCATATTGCTATTCCTAAGATTAATTTAAAAAATTTCGTAAAAGGTTACCTCTTTAAAAATGTTTTAAATTGATATTAAGCTGACGAACTTCTGTGTATATTAACTTTTTTTCTAAGGTAATATCAGAGGGAAATTGGAGACTTTTGACAATTTCTTTTAATGACCTGGAGATAAACGATTCATTTTGACTGGAGATGAAAAAATATACCTCTCTCCTTGCCTTTTTTCAACATACGTTTATATGTCAGAATGAGTAGATACATATTTATTGCAAATCGATAAATAAATTCTCTATTCATTTCACTAGTTTTCGGTGAATTCATTAATAAGTTTACTTATTGTCCGTTTGTTCGATGTTTACATCAAACCCTTTAAAATAAGATAAGAATAAAAAGCTTTTACCAAAAAAACGCGCTTTTGGATATTATTTCCTACGCAGATGGCCAATTTGGTCAAATGTGGAAATGCTTCAAAACAGCAAACTACATTTTCAAGCATACAACATGTCTGCTGGGTACCACACATATTGTTATTCCTAAGATTGAATTAAAAATTTCCGTAAAAGGTTACCTCTGTAAAAGTGTTTTAATTGGATATTTGGCTGACGAACTGCTGCGCATATTAACGTTTTCTAAGGTTATCTCACAGGGAAACTGGGGACTTTGGCAGTTTTTTAAATTTTTTTTCTGAAAAAAGGAACGATTTAATTTAACCAAGATGAAAGAACATACCTTTCTTTTCATAACGGATTATTTTTTGCTCAAGCAGGTTTACTTCAAGATTCGCAATAAACGTCGGAATGCAGAAAAAGCAAACCGATTATGTGACCATTTTTTGAAAAACTTATTATTGTACTGCATAAAACTATTTTGTGCATTTTGTGCAAAATGGTTTACGTAATTGATAAATATATTTTTTTAAACATTTATCACTGCTTTTTTCTGAAAATAAATACGATTCCACCAATTTTATTTGATCAATTTCGCACAAAATTTTCTGGTTCCGGAAGCGATTATTATTCCACGTTTTTTCACTAATTACGGAATTCTACACAGGAATATGCATCTAAAAAGTGTGATTCTGTCTTTGCTCATAGCATAGAAACATTTACGTAATATAAACGTACTCATGATTAAGCCAAAACGGCTGTATATTTCCTCAACTGTAACGGCAGTTTTCCAAAAAAACTCATTCAGATTTTTAAATCCCTTCAGCTGAACTAAATGACCTGTCCAGACATACGCAAATCTACCAAGTTATATTGAGTAACGGACGTTTATTGCAGGATTTAGCATGCTGCCCATGAGGTCATTTGCGCAGGCAATGAGCTGCCACGGCCGAAGACCGATTCAACGTCCGTCAGCTGGCTTCTTACCGCGGCCCGTGACCGTTAGGAGACAACAACAGCAGGTGTCTCCACGCCACCAAAATATGACAAGATAACGACAGATAGCCTCCCCATGCCACCCACGAGACGATTCCACTGTTCCTCCGTACGCCTCCTAGCAAAACACGATACGACAACGATGGAGCGACATTAACTAATAGTTGGACTTCTCCCCCCATTTGGTGCCTAAAATAATACTCGATTTGATTCCTTAACATGTCTCCTTCTCTTCTCTTATCACATTTGGGTGGTGGTTTAAACGTTTGTAAACTCTACACTGTCTAACATTGTTATATTTATCTGATTATTAATTAATCAAAAACGTATGTTCGTCTAAATTGACTTACTGATTTGTTGCATGAGTATCATCGTTGAAATCTGTTTTCCATGATAAAACATACAAAAGCAAGTGTCAAGCTTACGAAAGCTCTCCATAATTTCTCATCACGTTAACTAAGGAACAGGTTAAAAGGTAAAACGTGCGTTCAATTATGCTTATCATATCATCCAAGCGAGTGGTGGAAGAAATGGGGGTGGGGATCCATTATAGACAACTTGTTGCGTACCAGTTAGCGTTTGGTGCGGCCGATCCAACAGAAGGCGGAGGAGATGTAAAAAAAGATCACGAAAGATAGCATGCAGTTAAGCGACCGTTGGTCATGATGGGCACTGAGTTGGAGGCAGTTATTTTGAGCTGACAAAACCGGCTTTCGCAAATCGAATGCAATCCCTTCTGTTGCTGCTAGCAGATGCTGACCAAGGAACTTAGATGAGTGTATTACTATCTATCACGCGCGTGCGACTGAATTTGCAATGATCAGTTCCAACAGGACTTAGTCTCCCAGAACCTGCCGACTGGCTTGCGGCTTATCTCCGTGGCCACTACGATCGTGTACATATTTCGCGGCGCTCTCGCGTAGCCCCGTTAACAGACCTGCAGCAATCATTAAGGCCGTTTACTCAGTCTGACGCTTATTTACCTATAAATTCGAGAACTCCCACTTCCTGGGCCACTTGCAAATAGTATCATACGCGGATTACAATATCAATTTCTGCCAACGCCATCACATTGATCCGGCTGCACAGCTCCACTCCGAGTTCACGACTGGGGTCCTACACTTGTTCGCGCAGGGCATGCAGACGATTTCGACGGTCAGTTGTCCGCCAATATATACACACTGGACCCAGAGAAGTGTAATCGTCACCCAGTCATCAGCACGACTGGCACATCAATCCCGCTCTTTCGCAAGCTCAAACTATTTTGATCCTTGTTTTCGCATTCGCAAGTCATGCCAGCGAGGCTGCAGCCAAAGAGAGGCGCTGCACCAAGGTCCTCAAGGCTTTAGTGGAAACATGTGGGGGCTGTGCGAAGGAGATTAAATGAACAATTGCAAAGTGTTGAACAACCCATCTTACTTACGCGGCACCAATCTGGTCTCTTACGAGCAGTTGTTCAAGGCTTTGCCGCTTTAACTCAACACAGAACGCTGCCCTCCGTTCGATCGCGGTTTACTATTAAATGGCATCTATCAATCCTCCTTCATTAGCAGGCCTGTACCATGTAAGACGCTCCTTACAACGCACTGTAATGCCAGCAAGTTTGGTGGAACTGCTCACAACTCGGCACTTGTAATAACCGCCATTGACACGCTTCGGGCCACAGAGGTCACCACAAAGAAGCTGCCATCTTAGGTCTCTAAGATCAACTTGTTGATGGCTCTATCTTCATGAAGAACTTCAAGCGGCTTCAATAAACAGCTGTTGTCAGCACAAAAGAATGGCGAACTCTTTTCCATGCACGTCTCATGAAACTGCACATTTTAAATTCTGAAAATGGAAATCATGAGTAGAGGAGAACATTTAATTAGAAATAATTCGAAGAAAAAGTTATTTCCCAGCATACAGTTGGATCATTATTATAAAAAATCTTTCTGCTTCATGTTATATTAATGTTTATTTATGACTGTGGGTATTTTAAAGTATTGGTTATGGTAAAATTACATTTTGTTTTCACACGCATAAACATCTCAAGGCCCTGTGCGTTATACTACTAGTTCAATCAGAATCGTTTAAGGCTTCGGAAGCGAATGCATATGTGTAAGTGAGCGAGCAACACTAGTTCAGTAAAGATTGAAATGTAAAGTGATTGTTTTCTGAACGTATATGGCATCCAGGAGCTGATTAAAAAGCAGGCATTTTAGGTTTAGAACATAAATAAGAAGGAGAAAAATTAATATTGTTTTCACCTGGTGGGATTTAGTTATTTGACACTGTCAAATGTGATCATTTTTCGAAATCTTGGTGCAGAAAACAAACCAACAACTAAAAAATATCTAATTTAAAGTCACCATGCCAGAAACTGAGATTCAGTTAAACTACAGATAACTCTACGAGATCACCAAATTACGAAACCACAGTTTCGTCGGTCTTCTGTCTATTGATATAAGTTGCCAGGCAAATGGCAATACTAGCCAAAATTACCATTTCCTCAAAGCATGCATCAAAACCAACACGTTTCCCGTCTATTCATCTAAACGAGAATTGGGAATTGACAATTTATTCGGTTCGACTTTAAATACATAATCATTTGCACCTTAAATCATGCTAAGCAGGATTTTGAAGACTTTGTGTCCGCTCACATCGGTCATATTATCCGCATGTTTCCCTACTGGCAAAAGTGTGCTGAAAACTGTAGCAGAAGATCCACCGCGCACCAAAATGTCGCTCAATCTGTTTCTGTTGATGGCTTAATTAGGCTGCTAGTCATTTGCGTATCTAGCAGCACCAATCATATGCGCAAGAACACACACCTCATGAGAAAAAATCAGTTGTGTGGGAACATAGGGGACGATCAAAACAGTTACTTCCATGCGAAAATCGATCTGTCAGAAAACAGGCGGGAAGGAGGACGGTTAAACAAACGTTTGATTCTGCATTTGAGCAGTGCTGACGTGGGTCTCTAGTTTCATAGAATGGCACAATTTAACACCCCAATACGTCTGGCAGTGTGTACTTAGCCCTAAATAAATCTGCTTCTGTCTAACATGTATCGGCTTGCCGCCAAATATTGTACCAGTCTCCAATGATAAATCGCCAAGGCACGCCGAGATCAAAACCGCCCCTCACCCCCCCACCGCGTGTGCATACACAGATGCCAGTCCTGTGCGTCAGAGCAGACCCCAAGCCTGCGTGTCACGCCTTTTCACTGCAACCAGCTCATGCAGCATCGATGTTTTGAGGACCGGTGAAATGGCGTATCATTTCGGCAGTGTGGATTGATAGGAATGAAATAGCTGTAACCGGTGCACACAGTCAGCGCACTCTCGGTTAGGCTGAATGTACGCACTGTGGAGACAGAATGCAGCCTGTAGGCAGGATAGTCCACAAAAACCTCGAGAGGGCCGACAGATCTGGTGGATTCCATACATACACGCGCCACAGTATACTGCACGGGTGACGTTAAACAAAACTGAGAAGAAGAAGAAGAAGAAGAAGAAGGATTTTCGATCACTGAAATCATAATTTAATGAGCCTGAGCTTTCGAGCTCCTGCAGAAGTCCATCGTCATAAAATAGGAAACAGCAACAGATGCGGTAGCTGTTTCTTGCGTAAGCACAAAACAGCTAGCATTTTGAACAGGTAGAAAAATCAATAATTGCGCAGTTTGCCCGTCGAGTCGCTTCTGCGGATTTTATCAATATGTGTAAGTTGGTAAGACTATTTACAGAAATAAGATCATCAACAAAAACAAACAATATTCTGTGGGTGAATGGTCAATTATAAGTCATGGGAAAAGGCACAGGATCACAAGTGCCGTAAGTCCGGAGATACCTGCGCAGAGTAACGTATGAGTGCGCCAGCTCGATGTATCATTAAACTGAGTTGCAATCCAACGCACTGGTGGTCCTTTCCTTCCTTCCTTCCCTCCCTCCCTCCCTCTCTTCCAGTTTCCCATGACATATGGTTGACCTTAATCCTATATGATGTTGCTAGTTTTCGTTGAGAAGTTATTTTCTGTAAATATTTTCACCCACCACGTCTATCTCAACAACTAACACATACCGATAACGACCGGAGCAGCATCTCGACGGCCGAACCACACAATTATTGATTTTTCTACCCGTTTAAAATGCTAGCTGCTATGTGCCAACGACAGAATCGGCTACCTCATGTGTTGGTGTTCTTCCATTCTCTGACGATTGGCCCCTGCAGAATTCCGAAAACTCAAGCTATAAAAATTATGATTTCAGTGTTCAAACATCCTTCTTCCTAGAATATGCATGTTCTTGGAATGCGAACAATCGCTTTCATTCATAAATTAAAAACTACGGCTCTAAAAAGGGCAATGCATCGCCTGTGGTGAGAACGTTGTCTACGCTCAACCACTGTTCCTTTAGGCCATGTTATAATGTCGCCATTTTTCATGGCTGGTCCACCCAACACAAAAAGTGACAATAAATATAGCATTAGTTGTTGATCAAGTGAAATGTTAACGCCTAAATTGCCCCAAACTGGTGGCTTTCTTGTAGGAAAAGGGACATACTATCTTAGCACTGTTTAACTGGATTCCATCATGATTATAAGGCCTTTAAAAGTAGCACGAATAATGATTTAGTTTAAAAACACATATCTTCTAGCATCTAGAGTCTGACCGTTGAAGCATCACTGACTTAGTAATCGTTCAGTTTAAGCCAAACAAAATAAAAAACATTCAAATGTTCGATTAAATAGTGTCCACTGTTCGTGATATTTTCTCTACAAATTTGTTGCTGATTTAAGCTACACTACAGTAGACTGTTTTGTATGATAAATACCTAATTGAACTCCATAAATCATGCACAATGAAGTTGGCATCACAATACTGGCGAAAAATAAGAATGGTTATTGGGAAGTAAATTTATGTGCAGCTTAAGCAAGGCATTCAACTTATATATTGGAAAACAGTATTTGTTAAACTTCATAATTTCAGCTGAGGCTGAAAAGGAAACAGACCGGGAGATCAATTGGACTTCCTAAGTTCCATCAATCCGTCAAACAGCCGTTTACTTTCCGGAAAAACACACAAGAAGCGTACATAGTCATGATTACCGCTGATTTAATCACGCGGTACGGCATAACTTTAGTCAAAAACGACCTCACCAATTGCTTAGCGTTTTTTGGTCGTATGGTGCCTCACTACATGCTGTCATTCAGACTGCCGTTTATGCCAAAAAACCTACCCTTGATCAGTACGGTCTGCTTCAACCTGTTTTGAGTTTTGTTAAACCTTACTGGGGAGTAAGTGTTCATGCTTTTGTTGGTGTTAACAATAAGGTTATTTTTATACACACTATGGGATTACTGTTAAGCACGATATTTTGGTAATATTCATTATCAGCTTCAGGACAAAGGAAAAGTCCGCCCACTTAAGAATGCGGGGGCAAGGCTTCCTTGTGGGGCCACATTAAAATCGTGTATTATGGAGGAATAGGCAAGGTCATTGAGGAACATTTTCTATCGGTACCACCAGCGACAACTAAAAAAAAACTTAACGCAGTACGGAAGTATGAAGATTGTAGAATAAGTTAGTAAAACAATTATTAAAGTGGTTTATATAAAAGACTAATTTTGCTTCCTTTGTTGTTTTTAGCGGTTAAAATATGCGGCAGACTTTAGGAGAGGACTCTGCAGTTGAATGGCATCATCACGTCCCTGCTAGATCGATAAATGATGTGTAAAACACTGGAGTAGTATGCGTTCTTCAACCTACTGACATGTATAAATAGGTGGCTATATTAAATAATAACCGTACCGTTACGTTAATGCCTAGGGAATTACAAACGGCAGCCTTCCGATGCTCCTTTCTATTGATTGAAGATTTAAGAAGGCACACTGGGATGCCGATATGGGAAAGTGCCATTCTTATTTTCTGAGCAGACAATGGTGCATTGAAAGTTAACTATACATGTTAACATACGCCACTATCGCATGCAAAATTTAATTTACATTTCGGGTAGGAGGTCATTTGACGTGTTGCCCTACAAGGTGTGTTTTACTCAGTAAAATTGTAATTTTTTTGGGCATGAACTTGAGGTAAGAGCCCCCGAGGATATGTGTTGCTAAGACAGAAATCACATCACGTTCCAAACTAACTTTCCAGCCTAGGGCCTGTTCTCACCGCAAAACAGAGTGGGTAATCGAAACAAATATGTTGTGTGTCTAGTTCGGGTATACGACGCGAGGATGGTTGTCGAAGAAGTTTATTCGACCTAGGCATTCAGCTAATATGGGTTTGAATGGTAAAAAAAGCTGCTCGTGCTCATCGGCCATATGATTTATACCACGTCATCATACGTTTATTTCCATATATTTATAAGTCATGATTTCATTTTTTTGAGTCGGCCTTCTGTGTTACATTTGCAAACATACAACGCACTAGCGTGAGTTATGCGCGCACAAGCTGCACGTATTTTACACTGGAATCATGCCGGGCACCAGAAACTGGGTGGAGGATATATGAGGTGCACTACTTAAACGTCTGTTGCCCATGGATCTTCGCCATGTTTCGTAATTGGGGAATGGGCATTAATTCTTTATAATATTGCATAATGGAGTGTGACACACTATTTTCAAATAATCCAGAATAATAATAACTATTATCTGGTTGTGCATTGCCTGTATTGTCTAGAAAATAAATTAAAATTGAGGGAGGCACCAACGCTCCTAGAGAAAAATGCAAACCGTCTGTATTTATTGTGACTGCCTTTCGTTTCATGTACTTTCACAGTCATTTGAAAACTTGTCTTCATATTGGTCCTCTGCCTCATTGACATGCTCAACTGACTATCAGATTCTTTCCTTGCCTGTTATGCTTCCCAGCTTCATTATTGAATCCTTAAAATAAAATTCCTCTTCTCCAACATTAACCACTGTCATTTCTGTTTCACCCTTCTTCTACGTCTTCTTAATCTCTTTCCCCTCCTACAGTTCCGCCAATTCTGTATGATCATGTCTCATCCGATAACTCTTACCATTTCCCTTTAATTCATTGTATTCTTTTTCATCTTTCGCTTCCTCCTGCGCCCCCATAAACACAAGCGTTTTGACTTATTTTCTCACACTTCTAGTCCATTCGATATTGTCGCGCCACTATCTTCCCTCCTCTTTTTCCTTTTCATTGTACTTTTATATCGCAAAAGAGCATATTACTTGTTTTAAAACATAACCTTACTCTTAAGATTACATTAGATTACTGTAAACTGAGTACTTATGTATGTTTAAATATAAGTCATTATTTAGATTAAGAATTTTTCGTTAACACAATGTGCCAGCATTTTTACCCATTTCTACCTTGCCACCACTATAGCACGTTCTGTGAGTTATGATTACGCAAGTAATATGCACTTTTCTTATTCACTTAACCAAATTTTAATAAACATTCTCTTAAGTAGAAAATGCGCACACAAATATTCGTTCACGCGTTTGGTCAAAAGTTTTATTACATGAGTGAATGAATTTTAACTTATTTTACCAGAGCATTTAAAGATAAAATAAATTAAAACACCTAAAATAAGCACTCTGACTTTAATAGAATCACCTCCTTGACTTTGTGACCGCAAAACACCATGTGCTTCATTTCATTTACCTTACTGTAGCTTTTTGTACACTTCGTCTGCATCCATTATTTTTCTCCTTCTTCTCATCACTGTTTGCTGTTGCCTGCACTTTAATCGTGGATTTTGACAACGTTTATAAATTTAAGCATATTTTATGGAAAACATGCACAAACAATATTTCTTGCACTTTTATGATAGCAACTCACGCCTTTTTAAAATTTAATGCTCGAAGAATTTTGTAGTTTTCGGTAATAAAAAAAGTTGCTTACTATGACCTCTTTAACAATGCTGAGGTGTTTTTTCATAAAACATCGTATTCCTCAATTTATCAATGCTTCCTTTACTGACTAATATATCTTGGACGTCTATTTCAATATTTTATGACAAATATGTGTTTTTTTCCTCAAACTGTAGGCAAAACCGTTCTTTTCCTTAAACAGAATGTACACATTGCGCAGTTCTTTAACCTCGAATTCGAGTGTAATGGTTCCTAGGTTAGAAATTTATTCTGCTATGACGCAATTTTTTATCACGAAAAGATATCTTTCTGTACATTACATTAAAAAAACGCTTGATTTTCTTTAAAACTAGTACAAAAAATACGATTTCATGCATCCTTTAATTAAATATATTTAACTGTATTTAGTCAGTTAAAATTAATGATACAAATGCATACTACTTAAGTAGCCTGTTATTCCAATATTTTTTTTGCTGCTTGTCAGAACAAAGCTCGCTAAAAAGCCTGCCACCTACAATGACGGCTTAAAATTTAGAATGGACTACACGATAATCATTATCACCACCTGTGTCAATACCAATAAGCGAAAGAGTATGAATTGTTTGCCTATGTCGAAATGTTGCATGATCTGCGGCGTCTTTCGTACATTAAACAACCGTCAGCAATAATGTAGCTCAAGTGCTCAAACATGTGTGACTTAACAGTTTTTTTTACATAGCCGCTTACACTCAAAGTGTTATCCGTAATACATGTCTTTTTTACATTGCCACTTACACTTTGCTTGTCGGGAAGATGGACCTATGCGTACGTGAACGCAACCTGAGACCGTACAGTTACTAGGATAAAAATATTTGATGGACGCACATACAACAGGCGGATTGAACCGTGCTTTTAATATGAACCACACAAACCTTTTCCCGATCAGTAAAACCGTAAGCTACCAATTTTCTACACAAAGGCGAGATTTACAAAATATTTTTAATTATTGGCAAATCAGCACAAACAAGTGAACGAAGGCATCTTCTAAACTGAAGTGATATCACTAAAAAACACGATCTGAAGATAACATGTTTTTTTACAAAAATGAAGGTTCTGTGAAGGTCAAAAGTTTTACGAAGCCGATAAATAATTGTAGGTCAATAAACATACGGACCGAATGTTCATTATGTTTAGTGGCATAGACGCGTACACCGATCTGTCAGATGACCCACTCGTCCCACCATATTGCAATTAGAGATTTCTTGAGCGCCCAGCACTAGGCGGCTAGGATATAGGCAGAAGGACATACCCAGAAAAGGCAGGGAACATATTTCAGCGTAATCGACTAGTGAAACCCAATGCCAGTGTGGCCGCTAAAATTGCTGCTACACCGATATTTGAGCTCGGGAACGCTTCCGTCAGGACAAACGGCCCAGCAGTTGGGTTACGAGCCCACGTTCTCGTTGTTGTTAGATCGGAAATATACAGTGGTAAAGACGTGTACACCGATCTGTCAGAGGCCCTATCACGTATTCTCGTGCTGATTATAAACAATTATAAACAGAAGTAAAATTTCTCCTTGCAGAAGTTTGTCCGTGCCTTTTCGCGATTATATTTTCCTCAGGAATTACTGGCTGACCATTAGCAAGCAGTCTGCATTAGGATGGAGATTCAAAAACTGATTCACAAAATAGGCATACAATTCACATTCTTTTCTCAACCTTGCTGATGAAGATGTTACAAGATAATTGGGCTTCATAGGGTACAATGTCAGGAGGCCGCGCCTTGAATAATGAACGTAAAAATGTTTCCGACGCAATCTATAAGAAATTTTTGATTTTTTTATAAGTATGATAGTACTTTTTAAGTATACAGCGTGGTTAAAATTGTAATCGGTGAGAGTACACTGAAGATTCTTGTTCAAATAATATTAAAATTTTTCCAATTTTTGCTTTATAAGCCACTATCTATGGGCAAATTTTGTGTTTTCTGTGCTTATTAAAAAGAAGATATTGCAAAAGTGAGTTTTAAGACATTTTATTGAACAAAGATGGCCGTTTCGCTCAAAACATCACCAAAGCAAGAAACTTTTATGGCAAGAAACAAATAAAATCAACTAAAAACTGTTGCTTAGATTAATTTAAAGGATATTTTTAATATTCAATTGCTCTGCCAATACAAGCGAACATACATGAACCAGGAAGCAATTGAGAAGAATAAGAAGACTCGATCGCTGGGACAATATGTTAACTCGCCTGATGTTTCGATATCCGTCACGGATTCGTCATCAAAAACATAAGTAGCAGAGAGTAGCAGAAAGGAAACTTTCTGCTACTTATGCCTCTAATGAAAAATCCACGACGGATTTCGAAACGTCAGGCGAGTAAACATATTGTCCCAGCGATCGAGTCTTCTTCTTCTCAATTAAATTGCTTTTTTAATCACATCTGGTATATTTTCCGTATATAAGCATAATTCAAGGTGCAGCGTGGAAATGTGATGGCTCTTCGTGAGTTTCCTGAAAATAAGCGATGCACATGTTGCTGCAAACCGAAGGCCTGACTTGCCAGTTCAAAGTATTGTGTTCTTCGCCATAATTATTTTCTTTAAGAGCGCTTTACCGTTAACAATAGAGCTAATATTGTAAGGAAGTGGATCCGACAAAGCAAAGAGAGACCGGAATGGCCATTTCTGGCTTATTAGGCGTCATCACCCGTGAACTAGAAGCAGCGTCTCCAACGCAATGACCGAAGTTCCCGGGTTCAAATATCGGGGTTGCCAAACCTCGATATTTGGTAGGACTAGCTGATGATTGCTAATAAGCCAGAAATGGCCATATCAGTTTCCTTTTGCTTTGTCGGATCCACTTCTTCATCATATCACCTTTTTCACTCTGTGAAGGTCATTGAGGGTTTGCGTTGCGAGCTCCTTTTCAAAGCGGAACTTAATTGTTCCTTGACTAGATCGGTGAAACACCTGCATTCATTCAGAACTTATATTGCTGAATACGGTAATATTTCGCAATGAAAAAGCACTCCGTAAATAAAATGTGCAATGCTGCTTATATCACAAACCGCTCAAATTTGCATAACCAGCGAATAACTACGAATTTTCGAGGGGAAATAAAAATAACGTAAAAAATAAAAGCCGCATGTCACGTTTAATTATATAATAAACAACGCAATATGATTAGAGTAAAGTAAACGTACTCAAAATCATGTTAACTAAAAAGGTAAATAAGTAAAACGAAAATGCAGTATGAACTTCACCAAAGTACAAAAGCGTAACAATGTATTACAAGTTAATTGAAAAACTCAAATAACATTTGCATAAGGTAAAAAAATAAAACCAAGCGAACAAAGGTAGAGTTAACTCGTACAAATTGTAGCTCGAAAAATATCTAGTGGATAAACCACAAACAAAGGTTTTGATTAACCATCCACCTGAATGGTGATTAAAGTATACTAGGTTAAATTTATGTACGAATAAGCTATAACTAATAGTACCTTATGTATCGCACGCCAAAATCGGTCCCAGCCATTAAATTATTTAAAAATTTTAACAAACCCACAGTTAACCTTTACCCGTTGTTATTCAAGCTTATGTGAATCGTAAACTATATGGCAGGACACGCAATTGCCCGGAAATTTTACATGAGAAACTTGTGATGAGGGTCCACCTTATTTAAGAAACAGAAAATTATTGGGACCTTTAAAACTGGAATTTCATTATACGTTATAAGTAGATGTTGCGCTGTCAACAATGACTGAGTTGAAATGTTTCCATTCAAATCCATTCGTCGCACGTATTATACATCGTCTGTTTTCTAAACCCAGCTTCATCAGATGTACACGGATGAAATAATAATATGTCCAGTCAAGAAAACTCCCTGCGGTTACGCATAAGATTGTATCTTAACATCATGAAAGAAGGGGGCGATCATTGAGGTTTGGACTTTTGAAGGCTTTGTGATAACAATTACGCACATACTGCTCGTTGAGACAGCAGACATTATGCGCTTCCTTCCTTTGTCCGTCACATATTGTATTAAGTGCCTCGGTGTGTAATTGGACACATTTTAGTTTTATGATCATCAGATAGTGACTGTGAAATGTGGTGATACCTCCATCTTTGCTTCTTTGCCATATATGCACCCGAGATCATAAACCGTATCATCAGAGTCAGTTTACCGCCACCTGCCACACATGTTTGCTTAACCTATATAGCTCTGCAAATAATCGCCTTATCGAGTACGCCTTAAGCTGCAGTCAATCGGCCCGAAGGAAAATTACATCACCTTGTGAATGTGCGCGGATTTGAAGCCTGCCAACACTAAACAGGTATCCAAATTAGAGTTTGGGGGAGCTGTATGTCCTACGTTGGTCATCGCTTCAAATGGCGCCCACCCAATGGCAGCTATTTGCACATGAATTGCCGCTCGCACGAAGGTTATCTGCATTAAACAAAATTAGGCTTGCAAAGGAGATAAAAAACTACCCACAGAAGTAACTTCCCCCTTCTGTGATGGCCCATAATATTGGTGTGTTCTGATATCAAAAAAATATACAAAAAAAAGTAACTCCTGTATGTTTTGATGGAAAATTATGTCTTCTTTGAATGTAATTCTCATAATAGGTAGCTTTTGGATTTAAAAGTTGTTAATTATGAGCTCTTTTACAATCAAAAGTTTTTTTATTCATGATGCATCTTATGCAATTATTTTGCTGTTGTTTATACTGTGTAAAACATGTTCAACATGTGATGATCTTTTCGTGACAAATATGTGGCTTCTTTCTGAAAAAATTACTTTCCCTTACATGTAATATACACAGTGTGCCGTTTTTCAGCCTTGAATTTGAGTGGAACAGTCAGTAGGTTTTAAAACTATTTTGGAAATTAAGAAAGTGTTTAAAATCTAAAAAAAACTTATTTATTAAGTGCGAAATTTAAAGAAGGCAAAATGTGCTATCAAACAAATAAGACGCCATTTTTTGTGCATGTTTTCCATAAAATATATTGAAATTTATTATGGCAGTCAAAATTCATTATAAAAATATGTAATAATTATGAATGCGGTTTTAAATAGCGCAAGTGTTTTTAACGAAGCCGGCATTCTATCATGACTTAAATGAATTCAGAACAGTCTACACGAAAATAAATATTACAACTTGAGATAATGTCGCTTAGCGAAAGAGAACCATTATTTCGCATGTTGTAATGTTGCGTGTATTTCAACGGCTACTGTATTTTCTGTCAATCACCCTTGGTAGTTTTGACGATTTGCCCAGGATGGCCGAAACCTATACCCCGGTATATAACCGTACAAGCAGTATGAATTACTCTGACATTTATTTGAAGTAATGATGGTTTGAAGTAAGTGCTATGACTCATAACTCATTTGTTTACAACAAGTGGGCGGAAATTCGGGTTTATGCTTTTTGGCATAACTACGCATCTAAGGGCCTTGGAACATGACGAATTGCCTTGTATTCCATTTATTTCACTCTATCCACGAGCAATTCGTCAGTTTCAACAAGGATCTGTATTACTAGGGCCAGGATACTGCTGCATTTATTATTTTTTTGTATGCTTAAGTGCTATGTGTAGCAACCGTAGTTACCAACACCAGTGACTAATTTATTTTAATATGTCCTCTGAATACATGTTTGAAGCCGGCAGTCAGCGTGCACTCCCACTCTGCATCAGGAAAGATTTATGGGGTAAAGCAAAGCGTTATTGACTAGTAAAACAAGTTAAACCATACATCTATGTCTCACGTAGTGCTTGTTACAGTATATAAGCTGTCTGCACGCCTGCTCCAACACCTAACTTGCAATATTCTCAGCATAAGCACACAATCATTTTTACCATAGTTCAACACCAAAACAACTGATCTAGGAGACCACTGTTCAGCCAGCTAAGTAAAGAGACGACGGACAGTAGCTGATCAATGCTCAGCTGACCGCTAAAGGGGTTCAGCTGTCCCGCTCGGCCTCGAAAGAGACTCTGGCAGCCAACGATTAGGGCGTTTGTTTCTGCTCAAAGAGGTCACATGTTCAAAGCTCGGGTGCGGCGCCACTTTTGGTCTAGATAAGACTGGCTGACAGCATACTGCATGCAAGAAATAATTATTTCAGATTCTGTAGACTTCTCTAGTAAAACAAAACACCTAACTGATGGTTGGAATTGCCCTCAAAATACTTAAAGCATGACGAGTGCTGCAAAAAACATTTTGGAAAATGGAGGAAAATACGAAAATCACTCGTAAACCGACATTAAGTAGGGTTGCAGTATGCTAAAGCATGCAGTCCACTTTAAAATGTTCACTTTCGCAGTACATTTACCAATGTAAGCTATTATTATTTTGGCTGCTTCGAATGCCAACAAATGAACGTAATTTGTGGCGAATAGCAAGCAGAATTAACCAAAAGTCTGGAAAGTTTTTTTTTTCAAACTCGGCCTGCAAATTTCGTGCTTGAAATGTATGTAGAGGCAGTCTAGCCACTGAGGCCATGACGATCTACATGTGCGTTTGTTAGACGCTTAAATGTTAGGCCTCACCTAATTTGCGTTGTCACTTTGCGTGCAAATACGTTTTTTAACGAAACAATTGCTTTATAGCGACTGTCGACTGATATATTAACGCACCATTTAAACCTGTCCCACTTAAGGATTCCACTTGACCTACAAAATTTTTAACTATGGACCTTTACATACCAATTTAATGGTGGTTAAACGTTGAACAACCGTCGGGTAGTGTTTTCTTTGGACATCAATAAAGGTGATAGTGAAAAAATGGCACACAAAGGACGTCGTTCTAAATCAGCAACATTCAGTTTTGATGCTTCAACAGTAAGCGACGTTGTACATTTTTATTCAATGTTTTAAAATCCGATTAATAACTTTGTAAAAGAAAACTGAAATATCTGGCCTGCGCTTTCGGCTAAACGATTATTTATAGATATTTTCATTTTAAAAAGCACTTGTGATACAGCTAGAAAATAATTTGCAGATACATGGAAGCAGTTTATATGCGATCGGAGAAACACGGAATTTATTCGGGTTTATTGAGCTGTGACTCTTTGTGCTCAGGATAACAGTCAATCACCAAGTGGCCCAGCATCAACTGCGACTACAGCGAGCATTATTGCCGCACAGTTACCAAGCGCACATCCAAAAAGTACAACAAAATCATGGCAATTAAGGATTTAAAACCAAATCGCGGAGGCAGCATCGTACCAATTACGACCTCCCTCGCAAGGGATTCCAGTGGCTGTCGGACACCTAGCGAAAACGACTCAGCTACAGAGGCCATTGCCCAACACGGCAGCAGTGCGGTGACGTTATGTGAATTCCCAGGTTGCGTCTCATTTGATGAAACCGGGGCCAGGAATTTACTCTTGGTGAGGTACACGAGCCATCAATGCATCACGAAGCGCAACGAATTGCCCAATCCATGAACTGTGCTGAGACTTCAGTTGGACAAATCATATCACCACCAGGGAACATGCTGGGGACCAGAACATCTTAAGCCAACACCGCAAGGTCGGATTTATATGGCTGGCACAACGAATCCGCGCACACTCTAGACATTTATCGTTTTTCTATGCGTTTGCATCAGCGGCAAAAATTCTGTACATGAGCAAACCGTTTCTGCTACTTTTCTCTGAGTATTTGCGTGACG
The DNA here is from genome assembly GCA_036362985.1 of Ligula intestinalis. Taxonomy (NCBI): domain Eukaryota; kingdom Metazoa; phylum Platyhelminthes; class Cestoda; order Diphyllobothriidea; family Diphyllobothriidae; genus Ligula; species Ligula intestinalis. Next base: position 61,760 of record JAYGXS010000010.1, on the reverse strand, counting down.
ATAAATCTGCGACGGATTTGAAAGCATCAGGCAAATAAGCAATGCAAATTAGTCATTGCATATTTCGTAAACAAAGCTGCCACTGGCCATCTCAATAAACGGTTCAACAGATTGTCAATCATAGTTATACTGACCTTGGCGGCTGTCATCGCGGGAAATAATCTGCTTTGGAAAAAAACATTATCGACTTAGCGTTCTTCCATCACGTTTTAAAGTTTTAAAAATAAGTCTTCGATTGACCGCAATAAGAACACAATTGTACGCATGATAGGGCATGCATAATAAGACAACCTCTATCATGATAAAGTATGGTTGCAATAACGGTAAACATGAATTCTAATCTAAATGCATTCCGATCCTGGATCTCAAGTCGTTGTCTTTTTAATCATGTGGCCCAAATTTACGTTACATGCCGACGTATCCGAAATATTGATAACCTCACGTAAGTGGACATAAAGTTAGGATGTATCATTAATAAGCATGTAGCATATTCCCAATTCGCTTTCGTTGCGCATAGGATAGGGGCTTTAAGCGAACTATGTTCTGACAGCTACCAAAACGTAGGTTTTACCATAGATTTGGCGGCTTTTTCAATTCAAAAGTAAAATATGTTAAACATGCACGACAGGTTATCTCTCGTTTTCGATTTATAGGAAATTACACGTTTTTAAATTTGATAATTAATGTCAGGGTATCTATCGGTTTCAACAGAAGTTTTAGTTTGCCGATGGAACATAACTAGATTATTCGTATACAAACACGACTTAATTGCTGCATTAAAATTCAAGTCAAATTTCATAATTGCGGTTAATATCATACCTTAAATCAGTCATGCATATGCCTGCAACGAATAAGATAAAACCCATGGCCGGTAAGCACAACCCCAGTGACTTTGAAGGAAACGCGAGTTGACTTGACAAATGCCATTGCTTAAACTGAAGGAATGAGACCAGTAAACTGTCAAAAATGTTGTTTGCACGTTTAGAAAGCACACGAATCAATCACAAACAAAATATTATATAGTTAACGTAATGTGGAAACTGGTGGTGGTTTGACGCGCATTTAAAGTTGACTTTTTTAATATTTGAATGCCTTCGAGACACAACATGACGTTGATTTGGAAAGAGAGCTATTGATATTTCGGGTTCCGGAACTAGTTTTAAGAATCGCAGGAGCACACTTTGTCTTTCTACTAATTCATAGTTTATTTATGAGCCAAATTTAGAATGTTCTACAAACTTGTTCTTTATAATACGTTATGTTTCTTGGTGTTGCTGCAAACGCCCCTTGTTCTCAGGACGTCGAATCCAACATATATGAGATCAATATTACTGCTTTGATGTCAGCTTGGTATACATTTCCTTAACAAGCGGCGTATTTGCCCCTAATAGCATTGCACGCGTTAGCGTGATACGCAAATGTGCGCTTCACGCGTGCTAGGTTGTCATTGGCTGGGATAATAACGTAGTAGACAGGTGATTGGCTTATCGATTTTTGGCATGCTCTTATCGTTGGCCGACGCGCGTTCGCCGCTCGAGGGTGTACACAGGTGTCATACACCATTGTGATGTGGCGCTATCTGCTAATAACACCTGCAATGGGGCTCACGTTTCTGTTACTGAGATTCTGGCAAATCCGTTGTTTTTTGGCGTTTACTTCATAACGTGGAAACTACAATCAATGGAAACTTTAAGAAGATGTGATTTACGCAGATATCCTAAGATGTACGTAAAATCAAGCACGAAGCAAGGGGAATGACTAAATCGTCAGACTCTCTTGACTCTTCTAGCAGTTCTTTTGGTTTAACTGATTTGTCTAAAGCTCAACTTTTTTGGACAATTAGAGTGCCCGGATATATTCGTTAGCGGAAGGAGTACCTGAACCGTATGCCTGTGTATCTATGTACGTATCAATGTTCTTGAGTTAACCTTTCTAGGCAGCTTCAAACTATGCTGAAAGCGACTTCTGCCTTTCTACCTTTCTACTGCAGACATGTCTCACTCAAAATCTCAACAAAGACGATCGAACAGACCGAGAAGGGCCCCGTTTGCCCATAGGGACAGGAAGGAGAGGTGATCATACACTTCGCATTCAGTAAGCAAAGGTAACATTACCGAGTTCAGGAACTGAGCGTTCTAGATGAATCCAGTACGAATCCAATGTCAATGTCACCTTTCTCACGTGCCGTTTAGTTATTTAATGACAAATTTTTCCTTCTTCGGAGCCACCCACCGCCACTTTCGCAGATATCGGCACTTTGACCCACGTGTTCCTGCCGATAAGAATTTGCAGATGGAAGTGTTGAGTTACCTCTGACGGCTACTGCGGGGGCAACACAGCTTGGAAATGAGAGTTTTCAGTGAACTGACACTCATTCGTGAGGCTCAGTAAGCAGAAGATAGTTCCACCAACATAGCCAATAATGTTTCCTTACTGGTTTTCCGAAGGATTCACTTCAAGGAAGACATAGACAATCTGCTGAACGCAGCCGAGGACGCGAACACGAAACATCAACTGAGAGGCGCCACTTTAAACATTTCAACTCCCATGTTGCACACTTCTATCGCGTATGTGGCACTTTTCTGGCTCTGTACGCTTATAGGGTATTCAAAGCTTTATTTTTTGATGAAGTGACGGATTTTTTAAGTTTTTACTGACACTTGGTCCACCAAACATATTTAAAAGTTCTTTTATATATCCGATTGGCACTAATAACAAAATAGCCTTTCTTCTTTAACATTTTTGGTGCAGAGATACTCGAACAGAGATGCCATATACTTCATACCAAAGACGTTAAATTTTGCTTTCAAACGTGCCCACGATTGGCATCAGCGGCACAGAGGGTGATGTCGACAATCTAAAGGCTCAATTGGTGAGTCATTTTATTTACTTTACCTTGACAACCTCTGTTATGTTACTTTTCCCTGCGTCTAAATTTCTTAATTTCCTCTGTTTAGACGAACGTTGCAACAATGACGACGATGATGAGCCAGGGACTTATGGCTACCAGGTACCATGAAATCCACAGTGTTGCGTCCGGGTTGCCAGGAATTCTGAATAGAAACGCCCTAAGAAACCTTTATTTTTATTTTTTGTACCATACTATTGAGAAACGTGAAACATCTTTTCCAAGGGAGAAATTTGAAGCAAGCAAATAGGACAGAATTTATTCGATGAAATAAATTTCTAGACTGCTCGTCAGCTGAGGCCCGTCTTTGCATGAATTAATAACAAGTAGGTAATAGCACAATTTGAATATCAACAAAATCGATAAAAGCAAGGTCAAATTTACGCGTAATGGAACATTCATATTGTCAACTTAAACCGGAAAAGGGCGGAAATTTTGGGGGAAACAACACAAAAACAAACAAAAGGTGACTAAATGTAGGCCAATGAACCCCAAGGCAGCTGTAGGTTAGCCATATGTTCTAATTACTCACATAGGTGTGGATTCTCCTGCTGTATGTAGGCTGCTTCCATGGAGCGTAATGTTCGGTTTGTTCGTGCTCGAATAAGAGCTCGAAAAGATGTTTTCGGATCAACAGATTGAACACTGTGCAATATATATTTTATAAAAGAGGACCGAGCTACTTTGTTTTCTTGTTAACAAAGCCAGGAGGGTAAATGTTCAGCGGCTTTGATGCTGGAAATTTCTGTTGGTAACGTTTCATTGCTGCAAATATTCTCAGCTCGCTGGAAGAGAGTTAGTACCAAGTTTCGTTTCCACAGGATTGGCACAAAACTAGTAAAGTGTATGTACTGGCCCTTCCAGGTAGCCTTGCGATCAACACTTCACCTTATTGAACCATCAGCCTCTCTAAACAGGAGGACGTCAAGAAAAGGCAACTTGTTGTTTTGCCCCATTTCCATCGTGAACTTTATTTTTGGATGCAATTTATTCATGAATCGAAGAGGGTTTTTAGCGTCTTGTTTGGTTTCAACTTTAGTGAAGGTATCATCAATGTAACGTCTGTATAAAGTTGTGTTTTTGAGTTGTGATGACACGTTTTCTTCTAAATGACCCATTAATATGTCAGCAAAAGTAGGTCCAAGTGGACTTCCCATTGCGACTCCATCAATTTGTCTATACCGATGCCCATTGAAGAGGAGTTGCTCATTTTTCGTACATAGTGTAAGCAATTCCCTTAGTATATCAGGTGGTAGACGAGTATAGGATGCATGAGTACATATAAGGTCGATTGTTTCGTCCAATTGTACATTTGTAAATAAGGATTCAACGTCTAAAGAAATCATAAATTTATTTGCAATATTTTGGACCTTAATAGCTTCAACAAATTGAAAGACATCCTATGTCACGTAAGTTGAGAACCGACTCCTAATCGGCTTTAATTCCTTGACAAGCCATTGTGCTAGCTTGTGTTGAGGAGAGTTATCATAGGCAAAACTGGCCGCAAAGGTATTTCCTTCTTATGTGTTTTGGGCAGACCATATAGTCTGGGGATGTGTTTTCCTTTAGGCTTTAACGATAATGCGGTTGCAGTATCAATCAGGTTTTTGTTCCGCAACTTTTTAAAAGCATTACATACTAAATCTTATATTGCTTTGGTTTGATCTTTGCCTGACACCTCTAGACGAAATTTGCTCTGTTTACCCAACATAGCTTCCATCTTTCTTACCTAATCCTTCCGGTTGAAAATGACAACTCCATGGCCTTTGTCTGGTTTAGAAATTAATATTTCTTCGTGGTGTTTCAAAGTGGTGAGGGCAGCCATGTGTTTTTTTGTCAGAGGAGTTGTTTGTGTTACAGGAGCATTGCACTATTGTTGAGCAACGTCCACAAATTTTGCTTTAAGCCACCCCACATCGTCAGTTGACCTAGGTATTAGGTCTGCTAACTGAGAGTTTAAGTCTTCAAATTGGGCCTAAATTTCAACTGGGTTTATTCTTCTGTTTGGAACACAAAAGTCGCATCCCAGTGATAAAGCCTGTGATTTTAGCTTCGTTAGTTTTAGATCTGATAAATTTAGAATCATTTTCTTTGCGTCTAGTGGAAAGTAGTCATCAGTGGACTTCTTCCATAAAGACTTTCGGTATTTATTGCAGTATGATTCTGTTATCCTAATCTGTATGCTGTATGCATGTTTCATAAACAATAGCCAACAGCAGGAGCTTATTTTTTAGAGAACATGCTTTTGTTTGCTCAAGATGATATTTGCTGGTGCAGATAGCCAACATTAAGTCCTCAATTCTAGATTTCGTGAGACAATCCAGATTTTTAATCGTTGGGCGTAGATTTCAACGACGAGGGATCTTATAGAATTGTAGAGGATACTCATTGGTGATTATGCAATTTCGCGAAAATTCAATGTGCTTTTTTTTCTTTTTTATTCTGCATCTTAATTGTAAAAGCCTATCCAAAGACTTTATTACATCCGGCGGAAGGTGCCTTTTGAGAAATGGGAAAAATCTTTTCCAAGGAAGAAATTTTAAACAAGCAAATATGGCAGAATTTATTCGATGAAATAAATTTCGTGACGGCTCTTCAGCTGAGGCCCGTCTTTGCATGAATGAATAACAAGTGGGTTATAGCACAATTTGAATATCAACAAAATCGATAAAAGCAAGGTCAAATTTACGCGTAAGTTAACATTCATATTGTCAACTTAAACCGGGAAACGGCGGAAATTTTGGGGGGAACAACACAAAAAAAACAAAAGGTGACTAAATGTAGGCCTATGAACCCCAAGGCAGCTGTTAGTTAGCCACATGTTTTAATTGCTAACATAGGTCGGGTTTCTCCCGCCATATGTAGGCTGCTTCCATGTAGTGTAATGTCTGGTTTGCTCGTGCTCGAAAAAGAATTCGGAAAGGTTTTTGTTTTGGATCAACAGAGTGAGCACTGTCTAATAGATGTTTTGTAATAGAGGACCGAATTTCTTTGTTTTCCTGTTTAAAAAAACCAAGGGGGTAAATGTTAAAATACCATACTATTGTTGCACCCGCCTTTTATACAAATGAACATAATCCTTAATAAAAACCTTTCAAAAAGTAATATTTCTGTGAGTTTTGAAAGAAATGGCGAGTTTTTGCAGGAAAGGAGGTAACCCCCGTCCGAATAAAAAGTTAAATTCGAATTTTCGAGCTTCGAGCGCGATAATGCGAGCTTGCTTGGAGCACGTTATGAAAGCTCATTTCGATATCGAACATGCTGCTGAGTCGAGCTTGATTTCAGGTCGATTTTTTGAGCAAGAAAAGTAAACTATTTATTAAAATATACTATTTTCTGCAGCAGCAGGCTTGTTATGGAATGTAATTTTTAATGTTAAAAGTATTCTTTATTGATTTGCGTTAGCACAATGAGAATATTTGTTCGCGTAATGGTCTACAGACACTATGAAGATGTGTTTAGTGAGGAATGTTTTAGAACAGCGAGGTCTTTTTGTTCATCCACATTTAAAAACGGGTGCCCATTGAAGAGGTTTTTTAAGGAATCGTTCCCCTCCTTAGTCTTGTAGTTCGGAGTATAAACACCACACAGTTACAATCATTGACGTTTAGGAGCCAACGAGCAGAGCAGCAGCTTGGCCGATTGAAACTCTCTTGAAATGATTTCCTGTCGGCGTCAGACCAGAGGGCTCTCCAAAGTGAGACAATGTCGGGAAACACGATGGCACTGCAGCCAAGGTTGTTGACATAGTTGTTTATATAGATAAGGAAGAGCAGCGGCCTTAAGCCAGTGTCTTGGCGTACGTCACTCAGAAGAGATGTAGGTGTTGACTTTAAGTCACCGATCTCCAGTACGTCTCCGGAACACACTTGAGCAGGCAGTCCTAATTCACGGACGATAGTGCATTCTTTATTCAATTAAGATCTGTTATCTATATATGCAGTTTGTCCTTGGTTTTTGTCATGCCTCGAGAAAAGCTTGAGTAACCGCATATTATCGTTATATGGTCACTCTAATCGAGCGGATCACGTGAATGCACTTTAGCTGTTCCCCTTCTAAATACCGCAAAAAGGCAACTAAAAGTCCACACAACTAGCTTTACTTCTACAGGACTTCCATACATTAAGGACGCATTTGTATTTAATTCGTGGAACTTCATTGTAAATTGTGTTTGCTAAACGAAATTTGCACGTTATTTGCGTATGTGCACAATCGCTTCTCTGGTACCGCATTTTGTTTAAAAAAATTACAAAAAAGCTTTAAATAATTTCAAAATACACATTTTTAATATTAGTGCAAAGTTATATGATTCCATTAACTTAGCTTCACTTGAATCTGAACATTTTGCGATTAAATTTTCCACTTCAGAAAGTGATATATTCTGTATCTTTTAACTTAATTTGGCGCTCCTTCATAATCAACATTGACACGTTCTTTGATACTCATCGTTCGTAAAACCATAGAAAATTCCCTTGATATGAGACTACTCCTAATCTTTCCAAAAAAATGGCCATTTTCCTTTATTTGCCTAACTTAAATCACGAATGGTCTAAAAAAGGGCTTTTGCAGAACTTTATAATTTGAACGGAAAAAATAGTGCTTCTCAAATAAAGAAATTACATAGGCCTTGACGACTTCTGTATAGCAGCTGCCAGATCAGCTTCTTACGTAAGACCATGATTTCGCGCATTACTTTTCTCACTTTTTCTTTGCTTGTTTGCATTTATTACTACGATCAGGGGAAGCCGTCTAAAAGTGTTTTCAAAATTGCGTGTTCCTGCATAAAATTGTATATTTTAACAGGTAGATGACAAAGGGTATAAAAAGAAAATAGTGTTCAAATAATTAATTAAAGTAGTGCAACATTGTTTTGTCACGAACATAAGCATTCAGAAAATATTCTCATTTATTCAGTTGAATAAATACCAGAAGTCATCCATTTTCTATACCATACACCAGCGTTTATATCGCCCCCCAAACGTGTTTGTAATAGCAATTGTTTTGCCCTTTGGTATTCCTAATATAATATCCCGAGCAATTTCGCCATGCAGATAAACAGTTAGGTGTAAAGTTATGCTAATCTTTGCATTTCATCGCTGTTCTTGTTCGTAACAATGTTTCCTTCTTTGTACTTATCGTGATGTGAGGAGTCCAATTTTTTTATAAAACGTATCGATAATGTACAACTAAATTTTCTAGAAAAGTATGCCATTTTTAAACTTAATTCATATTGATGAAGAAAAAAACGTTCGTGCAATAATTCAATAAGCTGGTTACTTCGCATTGAACTTACTGATGCGCATCGTAATATCCTGCCTACATGTACCTCGTTTTACAGAACAAAGGCACATATTTTCTGACATATTTTCCGTCAAAAGTGAGTCGTCGGTAGCTATCGGACGCTGAATAAACCATGAGCCAAACAAAGAACCTACTATTACGAATGACAACAATTTATTAATCCTCAGTATTGGTTCGGTCTGATGAAGTTCTAGGTACATTTTACTCAGAAAGTGAGTGTAAATACACTTTGAGGAGAAAGGCCAACCTACTATTGTCAGAATACTCGAAGGACTTAAGGTTAAATTGTGAGGCCTAACGAATCACGTGTTCAGTTAACGATCTTCGCGTGTGAATGTATTATGCTGTCATTTTCATCAGTTGTGACAGAAACGCCTCAGGGGTTTATGGACAGTGCTGTTACAAAAAACATCTCGTATGTAATAACACCATGGACATGAATATTTTGCAAGTTAACATATACTCACCACCTATTATAAGAATGACATTAACCTTTACTTAAGAAGTGCGCAAAAATTAGGATAAAACATTTCAGGAATTTATTGAATTAAAGAATTTTATTTTGTTTCACATGATTCAACCTGCTAACAACGAACGTTCATACATCCGAAGTGTTCATCTGAAGTTATAGTTTGCGTGCAATATGAATCAAGTTCGTTTGGTGTATGCCATCATGACTTTGTTAATCCAGGATACTTTTTTCGCCGTCACTGAAAAAACATCAAATCCACCAGTGCAACTTTCAGAACCGGAAGAATACACGCCGTAGACAATCCATTTAGATTGATCAGGAGTCAAACAGTGCAGACCTCCACCACTATCACCGTCACAAAGGGCCTGAAAAAAAAAACACTTCACGAAAACAAGATAATAAAAAATAAATTATCTAAGAAATGTAACGTTTCGGTTTCCCTTTTGCAAAGTAAAGCCAATTTTAATTCCTACCCCATGCCAGTTGTCCGAGCAAAATATATCAGATGCATCCACGGCCGGAACTGTCTTTCTGCACTGAGCCTCTGGCGCGATTTTAATTCCTACCTCCATCAGATTATCTGGATAATCTGGGAGGGGCTCATTGGGTGGATTTGGAAGCAAACCCCAGCCAACACCTTTGCATAAATGCCCTGCAGGAAGAGTCCATTCAGGCTCAGGAAGACAAGCATATTCTGTTACAGATGCTTCAAATATAAAAAAGTAATAATTTTAAATTATCAAGTTTTGTATATTATGAGAACATGCTATTTATCTATATCTTCTTAGTAAAATAGCATATATAGAATATAATATACATATAAATACCCATCTACCCAAATTCATCGCACCTGAATGCTTAGGTTTTTGCTTACAGATAACGTGTTCATTTAAACAACCGGCCAAATTCATAACGGTGGATAACCGGACTGTCTGGTTAATGAAAAAGGGGCGCATGAATCTTAAAACTGATTATTTTAAGTTTTTTTGTATGCATGTGTACCGATTAGCTTTCCGCATGAACCTTAAAAGGAATTTCAAAAATTTACGCGATACCGCAGAAACAGTGTCTTTTTCCTCGTGTCTTCGAGAAAACAAGCTGTCAAAATTAACCTTTCGTAATAACGTGAAGCCGTGCATGTGTTTTCCTGTGAACTGATACCTATTTGTTGACTTCAGACCATCAGCACAATTTCGTCTTCTACGCATTTCACAACAAATCTGTCTTCTCATCTTGAGCTGTAGTTTTTTTTCTCTCACACATTTAACTTTGCCTCTTTTTTCTATGCACCATTTTTCAAATTTCAATTTTTCTTGATTTTTCACAAAGCCTTACCTGCGCGTTTACATTATAACGAATATATATATTAGAAGATAGCTATTTCTTATTTCCAATCAGCACAACACATCCTATATTGGCAGCAGACAGCCACTTGTATCAACAAAAAAGGTAACGAAACTCTTAAACACATTTTAAAGTCGTTTTTACGCTAAGCGCATTTGCAGACGTACATCGTTTGACTTCCCGGCTCAGCTGCAGAAGGGCGATGTCATAGCCTGGCGCGTAATGGTCAAATGTGAAGAAGGGATGTATAATTACTCCTTTAACTCGTACGTTGTAGGCTGGACGTTGCCAATTAGATTGGTTGTGACCTGCGATAGTTACCAACATATCTTCTCCCGTGATGTCATTGTACGAGAAAAATTGGCCAACTGGGACAAAATTGCATTTAAGGCCGTCTTCGATACAGTGAGCGGCCGTCAGAACCCATCTAGGCCCAATCAGTGTGCCTCCACAATAGGGATAAGGTCCCAGAGCAGAAGAATGGATTCCAACCTGTAAAAAATAAAAACAAGAATTTGTGGATGAAATTTATCTTTAAAATGCATCAGCTAACATTGAGAAGTTTGAACATACACCTTGGCTTAGCTTAAGGCTTTATGAATTTAGTATTTTCTATTTTGAAAACATACTGCAGATAGCAGCATGTCATGCTTTAACTTGTTAGTAAATATACAGCAGGCAAAACATATGGTGGAATGTGACGGTAATTTTCACGGAACAGCCCTGTGCGTCTTTTTTTAGATGGCAAAAACACAGAGTTTTCTTTTGAGCATTACCAATGGCCAAACACAAATAAAAATATTCCAATACTTTGCAGCATTGCTTTTAAATACTGTTTGTTAAACATAGGTTTGCTAAATTTATACCGCAGCAAGTGCCGCTTAATGCTGCTACTTGTTTTAGGTGTGATCATTTAATATTGGCTAAAATAATACTGAACATATTGCTAATTAATAATCGGCACGTTATTTACATTTGGCGTTTGATCTGACACTTGATCATTTTCTTTTCAGATTTTGCAGTTCACACTCAGACTACCCGCAAAATGAGATTTGGTAAACGAAAAATTGGGAGATACCTAAGAAATTTTCCACATTAGGATATATTCTACGACAGAAAAGTAAGCATATTTATTTTTGGTTAAGGGCAAAAAGCACGTTGTTTTATTTTAAACAAAAAAATAAATCGCTGACTGACATTCATAGGTAGCACCGGTTAACTTCTCACTGTCAAGTTGATTTGAAAATTATTCGATTTCACTGAAATTCGTTTCGTGAGAAGTTAACAAACACCGTCCATTATACATCTTCGTATCTACTTCTATATAAATTGATTCTGTAAAAAGTGAGACGCCATATTTTTTGTGAATTTGCATGCGCATCAGCAATTTTTTTCATTTTCAGTGGTGACGCACATCATGTGTTAATGGTGACAAATTTCGAAAGTGCAGGAACGGGAATATGTATGCCTAGGTTCTAGGTTTTGCCTTAAAGCTTTTCATTTTATAACGCATTGAAGTGCTTTTTTAGTATGATTAAAAACTCCTTTGGGAACAGTGCTATGACTCGCAAAACCTATAAATATATTTCGCGCGCATTTGATTTTAATTGTTTCCATTATTGTTAACATACATTAAAAGTATTGTTCTAGATGTATAACAAAATGACGATATAAAAGCAATATTTCTTACATTTGCTGCAACTTTATCCGTAGTCGTATGAAAGAATTGGTTGACATACTTTTTCAATATTCACTTAATTTATTCTAGCTAAAATGCAAGAAAATATTTAAAATATTTTATTAAAACTTTAAAATAAACAAATATCCCATTGGCCAACTTACATGCCAGGGCCAGCTGTTTTTCTTGGCTTGCGTCTTTGCGTAATGGTAAGGTTCCGGCGGTGGCCATTGTTTCCAGCGTCGCCCACATTGCTTCGTCTGTACCCCCTTTTGGACTGCCGCATAACAGTTAACAAAGACAAATTATATTTTAAATTACTAATATTGTAATTTTGACTGCTTAGTTGATATTGTTGTCCAAAGGAAATACAATTCGATGGTTGTTCATCGTTTAACCGCCATTTAATTGTTATGTAAGGATCAATATTTATAATGTTGTAGGTCATGTGGAAACCTTAAGTAGGACAGGTTTCAATGGTGGGTCAATATGTCAGTCGATAGTTGCTGTAAAGCAATTTTTCGTTTAGAACGTATTTGCACGCAACTTGACGACGCAAATTACACGAGGCCTAACATGCTAACGTCAAACAGACGCACACGTAGATCGTCATAGTCTCAGTGGCTAGACTGCCTCTCAGTTCATTTAAAGCACGAAATATGCAGGCCGAGTTTGACGAAAAAACTTTCCAGACTTTTGGTTAATTCTGCCTGCTATTCGCCACAAATTTCATTCATTTTTCGGCATTCGAAGAGGCACAATTCTAAGAATATCCATTGATTAATTTACTGCTAAACCGAAAAATTTAAATTGGACTGCATGATAAAGAGTATTGCAACCCTACTCAATGTCGGTTTACGAGTGATTTCCGTATTTTTTTTCCAATTAACAAATTGTTTCTTGCATCACTCGTCATGCTCTAAGTATTTATATGGCAATTCCAACCGTCACTTAGGTGAATTGTATTACTAAAGGAGTCTACAGATACTGAAATACTTATTTCTGGAGTGCATTATGTCGTCAGCCAGTCTTATCCAGACACAAAGTGGCGTCCCACCCGAGCCTTGAACATGCGATCTCTTTGATCAGAGACCAACGCCCTAATCGTTGGCTGCCAGAGTCTCTTTCGAGGCCGAGCGGGACAGCTGAACCCCTTTAGCGGTCAGCTGAGCATTGATCAGCTACTGTCCGCCGTCTCTTAACTTAGTTGGGTAGACAGTTATCTCCTTACTCAGTTGTTTTGGTGTTGAACTATGGTAAAAATGATTGTGTGCTTATGCTGAGAATATTGCAAGTTAGGTGTTGGAGCAGGCGTGCAGACAGCTTATATACTGTAAAAAGCACTACGTGAGACATAGATGTATGGTTTAACTTGTTTTACTAGTCAATAACGCTTTGCTTTACCCCATAAATCTTT
>JAYGXS010000010.1:35593-48540 GCA_036362985.1 Ligula intestinalis | reverse complement strand
CAATGTGGGCGACGCTGGAAACAATGGCCACCGCCGGAAATTTACCATTACGCTAAGACAGAAGCCAAGCGAAACAGCTGGCCCTGGCATGTTAGTCGGCCAAAAGGATATTTGTTCATTTTAAAATTGTCATTAAATGTTAAAAATATTTTCTTGCATTTTCACTAGAAGAAATTAAGTAAATATTGTAAAAATTATGTCATCCAATTCTTTCTATACGACTACGGATAAAGTTGCGGCAAATGTAAGAAATATTGTTTTTATCTCGTCAACTTGTTATACATCTTGAACGATACCTTTAAAGTATGTTAAAAATGATGTTAACGATTAAAATCAAATGCGCGCGAAATATATTAATAGGTTTTTGAGTCATAGCCGTGTTCTTAAAGGAGTTTTTATTATTACTAAAAAAATCACTACAATGCAGTAAAAAAAGAAGCGCTTAAATGCAAAATCTAGAAACTTGACATACATTTTCCCATTTGTGCACTTGCGAAATTTTCCACCAATAATACATGATGTGCGTCGCCACTGAAAATGAAAATAATTGCTGATGCGAATGCAAATTCACAAGAAATATGACATCTCACTTTTTAAAGCATCAATTTATATAGTATCAGAAAAGGAAATGTATAAAGGACGGTGTTTGTTACCCATTTACGTTACGAATTTCAGTGAAATCGAATAATTTTCAATTCAACTTGAAATGGAGAAGTTAACCGGTGCTACCTATGAATGTCAGACAGTGATCATATATTTTTTGTTTAAAATGAAACAACGTGTTTTTTTTCCCTTAACCAAAGATTCATATGCTTACTTTACTGCATTTTTCCCTAAACCAACGACTAATATGCTTCCTTTCCTGTCGTAGAATATATCCTAATGTATAAAATGTCTTAGATATCTCCCAATTTTTCGTTTACCAAAATCTCATTGTGCGCGTTGTCTGAGTTTTAACTGCAATATATGAAAAGAATATGATCAAGTGTAAGATAAAATGCCGAATGAAAATGACGTGGCGATTATTAATAAGCAATTTATTCAATATGAGTATAGCCACTATTAAGTGATGACACTTTAGACAAGTAGCAACATTTAGAGGTACTTAATGCGGTATACATTTAGCAAACATATGTTTGGGTAACTGTTTTTAAAAGCAACGCTGCAATGTATCGGAATATTTTTATTTGTGTGTTGGCCATTGCTTATGATCAGAAGAAAACGGTGTTTTGCCATCTTAAAAAAGATGCACAGGGTAGCTCCGTGAAAATTACTGTCAGATTTCCCCATATTCCTGCCTGTTGTATATTTAATAACAAGTAAAAGCATGACATTCTGTTATCTGAAGTATGTTCTTGAAATAGAAAATAATCAATTCATAAAGAATTAAGCTAAGCCAAGGAATAATTTCAAACTTCGAAATGTGAGCTAATGCATTTTATACATAAATGTCATCCACCGAATCTTTTGCTTATTATGTACAGGTTTCAATGTGGGCGACGCTGGAGACAATGGCCGCCGCCGGAACCTTACCATTACGCAAAGTTCCAAGCCAAGAAAAACAGCTGGCCATGGCATGTAAGTTGGCCAATAGGATATTTGCTTTTTTTTGAATTGTCATAAAATGTTCAAAATATTTTCTTGCATTTTTACTTGAAAAAATTAAGTGAATATTGTAAAAAGTATGTCATATAATTCTTTTAATACGACAACCTATACAGTTACACCAAATTTAAGAAATATTGTTTTTATATCGTCATTTTGTTATACATTTTGAACGATACTTTTATAGTATGTTCAAAATAATGAAAACAATTAGAATCAAATGCGCGCGAAATATATTATTACGTTTTCGGGTCATTGCAGTGTTCCTTAAGGAAATTTTAATTATACTTAAAGAGTACTTCAATGCGTTAAAAAATGAAACGCTTTAAGGCGGAATCTAGAACCGAGGCATGCATACTCCCGTTCGTGCAGTTGCGAAATTTGTCACCATTAACACATGATGTGCGTAGCCACTGAAAATGAAAAAAATTGCTGATGCGCATGCAAATTCACAAAAAATATGGCGTCTCACTTTTTATAGAATCAATTTATATAGAAGTAGATACGAAGATGTATAATGGACGGTGTTTGTTAACTTTTCACGAAACGAATTTCAGTGAAATCGAATAATTTTCAACTCAACTTGACATGAAGAAGTTAACCGGTGCTACCTATGAATGTCAGTCAGCGATCTGTTTTTTTGTTTAAAATGAAACAACGTGCTTTCTTCCCTTAACCAACAACAAACATGCTTACTTTACTGTCGTATAATATAGCCTAATGTGAAAAATTTCTTAGATATGCCCCAATTTTTCGTTAACCAAAATCTCATTTTGCGGGTAGTCTGAGTGCGAACTGCAAAATCTGAAAAGAATATGATCAAGTGTCAGATCAAACGCCAAATGTAAATAACGTGCCGATTATTAATTAGCAATATGTTCAGTATTATTTAAGCCAATATTAAATGATCACACCTAAAACAAGTAGCAGCATTAAGCGGCACTTGCTGCGGTATACATTTAGCAAACCTATGTTTAACAAACAGTATTTAAAAGCAATGCTGCAAAGTATTGGAATATTTTTATTTGTGTTTGGCCATTGGTAATGCTCAAAAATAAACTCGATGTTTTTGCCATTTCAAAAAAGACGCACAGGGTTGTTCCGTGAAAATTACCGTCAGATTTCACCATATTGTTTGCCTGCTGTATATTTACTTACAAGTTAAAGCATGACATGCTGTTATCTGCAGTATGTTCTCAAAATAGAAAATAATAAATTCATAAATCCTTAAGCCAAGCCAAGGTGTATGTTCAAACTTCTCAATGTTAGCTGATGCATTTTAAAGATAAATTTCATCCACAAATTCTTGTTTTTATTTTTTACAGGTTGGAATCCATTCTTCTGCTCTGGGACCTTATTCCTATTGTGGAGGCACACTGATTGGGCCTAGATGGGTTCTGACGGCCGCTCACTGTATCGAAGACGGCCTTAAATGCAATTTTGTCCCAGTTGGCCAATTTTTCTCGTACAATGACATCACGGGAGAAGATATGTTGGTAACTATCGCAGGTCATAACCAATCTAATTGGCAACGTCCAGCCTACAACGTACGAGTTAAAGGAGTAATTATACATCCCTTCTTTACATTCGACCATTACGCGCCCGGCTATGACATCGCCCTTCTGCAGCTGAGCCGGGCAGTCAAACGATGTACGTCTGCAAATGCGCTTAGCGTAAAAATGAATTTTTAATGCGTTTAAGCATTTCTTTACCCGTTTTAGTTGGAACAAGTGGATGTCTGCCGCCAAGTTAGGAAGTGTTGTGCTGATTGGAAACAAGACATGACCTTATTCCTATAGATAAATTCGTAATTATGTATATGCACATGTAAGGTTTTTGTAAAAAAATCAAAAAAATTGAAATTCGAAAATTGGCGTATAAAAAAGTTTAAATGCATAATATTGTCACTTGAAATTATTCTGCTACGCTAATATTTAGCGAACATAAAAAAAGGTAAAAACACACATTTTACACTAAAAAAGGAGCAAATTAAAACGTGTGAGCGAAAAGAACAACAGTTCAAGATAAGAAGACAGATTTTTAATGAACTAAGTAGAAAAAAATAGTGCTGATGGTCAGAACTCAACAAATAGGTATCATTTAAGAGGTTTACACATGCATGGCTTCATTAAATTGAGAAGGGTTTATGTTGACACCTTGTTTTCTCGGAGACACGAGGAAAAAGCGATTGTTTCAACGGTATCGCCTAAATTTCCAAAATTCCTTTTTATGGTCATGCGGAAAGCTAATCGGAACAAATTCAGAAAAAGGAAACTTAATACAATCAGTTTTAAGATAAATGCGCCTCTTTTGCTTTAACCAGGCAGTCTGGTAATCCGCAGCAATGTATTGGGCAAGTTGTTCAAATGAGCACGTTATGTGATATCAAAAACATGAGCATTCAGGTGAGATAAAATGTGGGTGGATGATCATTTATATGTATATTATGTACTATATATATACTTTTTTATGAAGACGATATAGATAAATAGCATGTTCTCATAATCTAAAAAATTTTACAATGTAAACTTATTACTGTGTTTTTATTTGAAGCATCTGTAACAGAATATGCCTGTCTTCTTGAGCCTGAATGGACTCTTCCTGCAGGACATTTATGCAAAGGTGTTGGCTGGGGTTTGATTCCAAATCCACCCAATAAGCCCTTCCCAGATTATCCAGATAATCTGATGGAGGTAGGAATTAAACTCGCGCCAGATGCTCAGTGCAGAAAGACCGTTCCGGCCGTGGATGCATCTGATATATTTTGCTCGGACAACTGGCATGGGGTAGGAAATAAAATTGGCTTCACTTTGCAAAAGGGAAACCAAAACGTTACATTTCTTTGATAATTTATTTTTTATTATGTTGTTTTCGTGAAGTGTTTTGTTTTTTTCAGGCCCTTTGTGACGGTGATAGTGGTGGAGGTCTGCACTGTTTGACTCCTGATCGATCTAAATGGATTGTCTACGGCGTGTATTCTTCCGGTTCTGAAAATTGCACTGGTGGATTTGATGTATTTTCATTGACGGCGAAAAAAGTCTCCTTGATTAACGAAATGATGATGACATACACCTAACGAACTTGATTCATATTGTACGCAAACTATAACTTCAGATGAACTCTTCGGATATATGAACGTTCGTTGTTACCAGGTATAATTTAAGAAACAAACTAACATTCTTTAATTTAATAAATTCCTGAAATGTATTACCCTAATTTTGGTGCACTTCTTAAGTAAAGGTGAATGTCATTCTAATGATAGGTGGTGAGTATATGTAAACTTGCAAAGTATTCATGTCAACGGTTGGATTACATACGAGGTGTTTTTGCGACAGCACTGTCCATAAACCCCTGAGGCGTTTCTGTCACAAATGATGCAAACGACAGCATACTACCTTTTCACTCGAAGATCGTTTACTGCACACGTTATGAGTTGTGCTTCACAGTTTAATCTTTAGTCCTGCGAGAATTCAGACAATAGTAGGTTGGCCTTTCTCCTGATAGTGTATTTACACTCATTAAAATAAGTAACCTCTACCTAGAACTTAATCAGACCAAACCAATACTGAGGTTTAATTAGTTCTTGTTCTTCATAGTAGAAGGTTTTATGTTTTAATTATGGCTTATTCAGCCTCCGATAGCTACCAACGACTCACTGGTGACAAAAAATATGTCAGAAAATGTGTGCCTTCTTTCTTTAAAATAAGGTATAAAGAGGCAGTTTATTACGATGCACATCAGTAAGCTCAATGCGAAGTAACCTGTATATTGAAAAATTCTGCTATACGAAAGTTTCTTATTCCATCAATAAGATTTTAATATAAAAAAGCCAAACTTTTTCTAGAAAATGGAGTTATACGTTAGTGATACGTTTTATAAAAATTTGGACTTCTCACATCGCAATCACCACAAAGGAAACATTCTTACGGACAAGTACAGCGATAAAATGCAAATATTAGCATTATTTTACACTTAACTGTTGATCTGCATGACGAAATTGCTCGAGATATTATATTAGAAATACCAAAGGGCAAAACAATTGCTTTTACAAACACGTTTGGGGGGCGATATAAACGCTGGTATATGTTATAAAAATGTACAACTGCTGGTATTTATTAAACGTAAAACATAAAAATATTTTCGAAATGCTTATGTTAATGACAAAGCAATGTTGCACTTCTTTAATTGATAATTTAAACACGATTAACTTTTTATACGCTTTGTCCTCTACCTGGTAAACTATTTAATTTAATGTAGGTACACGCAATTTTGAAAACACTTTTAGACGGCTTCCTCTCATCGTAGTTATTAATACAGTGAAGCAAAGAAAAAATGAGAAGAGTTTAGCGGGAAATCATGTTTTCACGTAAGAAGATGATCTGGCAGCTGCTATAGAGAAGTCGTCGAGGGCCATGCAACTTTCATGATTTAAGAAGCATTATTTCTTTTGTTCAAATTATTAAGTTTTGCGAAAGCCCTTTTCCTAGTTTATTCGTCATTTTAGTTAGGTATATAAAGGGAAATGGCCATTTATTTTGGAAAGATTGGGAGTGGTCTCATCGTTAAGGAATTTTCTATGGTTTTACGAAAGAAGAGTATCAATTTACGCGTCAATGTTATTTATGAAGGAAGCCCAAATTAAGTAAAAAGGTAAAGAATATATGACTTGCTGAAGTGCAAAATTTTGTCGAAAAATGTTCAGCTTCAAGTGAAGCTAAGTTGAAGAAATCACATTACTTTGCTTTGCTGTGATTTTTTGAACAAAATGCAGTACCAGAGAAGTGATTGTACGCAAACGCATATAACATGCAAATTTCCTTGCGTTTACATAATTTTAAATGAATGTACACGAATTTTAGACAAATGCGTCCTTACTGAATGTTAGTCCTGTAGAAGAAATGCTAGTTGTCTGTTCTGTTTGTTGCCTTTTTGCGTTATTTAGAAGGGGATGAGCTAAAGTGCATTTACGTCATCCGCTCGGCAATAGTGACCAAATAACGATTATATGCGATAAATCAACCTTTTCTCAAGGCATAAGGTAAACCAAGGACAAACTGAATAGATGGAAAACAGACGTTTATTCAATGAAGAATGCACTATCGTCCGCAAACTGGGACTGTCTGCTCATGAGGGATCCGGAGAAGTACTGGAGATCACTCAAGAGTATCGCAATAGATCTGATTTAGTGCGTTTGTCCGGTTTTAGAACGAAATATGATTGGTCACCCTGCTTGTTTGACGAGAGACCTTTAAAGGAAAATAACGAAAACAATTAGTAAATTAAAGCTATTCGGGCAATGTGGATCACTAGTAAACCTCGAGGAATAACGACGCCAAATAAATGTGGCAAAAAGTCAATTTGCCAGGCCGGGAAAATCTATGAATAAAGAATTCTCCAACAGGCCGAAAGAAACTCCAACATTTTCTGTCGATATATTCACAGAAGATTAATAAAACGAGGATCCAGTAGCAGTAAATGACAATGACAATGACGGGGAGGTCGTTGACAATGACGAGAAAGCCGACTAGTGTAGCCGGTTTTTTTGTCTCGGTGTTCCCTAGGGAGAGCGAGATTTGTTCTGATAATGCCAATAGTGCTGTTTTTAACGCCAGTTCTCCATTTAATGTTCTATTTTTCCCAACATCTGTAGCTGGAAGGAAGTTGTAAAGTCTCAAATATGTAAAGTCCTCTGGTCCGGATAATATGCCAGCCAAGTTCTCAAAAGAATTGACAAGCGAGCTCTCAGAGCCCCTAGCATATATTTTTCGTTCATAAATTGAATGAGAAAAACTGTCATCCGAATGGAAAACGGCAAATATTAACCCCATATACAAAGGCGGGGCCAAAACATAGGTCAACAACTACCAGACCATCATCCCAACATGCATTTGCTATAAGGTGATGGAAAATATAAGAAGATGACAATGAAGTTTTTGAAGTATTACAATTTACTGCCAGTGCTCCATCACGGCTTCAGAACGAACCACTTTTGCATTTACAAATTACTATTCTCTACTGGGCAGTGGACTCGCGCAGTAGATGAAGATGGTAAGGTTGACGTCTCTATGCAAACTTCAAAAAGGCATTGGACAGCATCCCACATAAGCAGTTAATGTATAAATAATCTGAATTGGAATAAGAGAAATTGTGCTAACATGGATCACTGATTTTCTCACAGGGCGATCAAAAACTGCGTGCATCGGTGACTTTAAGTCAACACCTACATCTTTTCTGAGTGGCGTATGCCAAGACACTGGCTTAGGGCAGCTGCTCTTCCTTATCTATCTAAAAAACTGTGTCAACAACCTTGGTGGCAGTGCTACCGTGTTTGCCTACGATGTCTAACTCTGGAGAGCCATCTGGTCTGACGCCAACAGGAAAGCACTTCAAGAGAGTCTCAATTGGCCAAGCTGCTGCTCTGCTCATTGGCTCCTAAACGTCAACGCTTGTACGTGTGTGGTGTTAAGACTCCGTACTACAGGAGTAAGGAGGGGAATAATTCCTTCCAATTATTTTTCGATGGGCACCCGTTTTCAAATGTAGACGAACAAAAAGACCTCGGTGTTCTAATACATTCCTCGCTTACCACATCTTCACAGTGTCTGTAGGCAGCTAAACGCACGACGCATGTGCTGTTTGTAATTAGGCGGGGATTCGTCAAAATCAAAATGGAGCTCTTCAGGAAAACCTACTGAGCGTTTGTTTGTCCAACTTGTAGTATGCAGTCCAGGCCTGGCGTCCGTGGTATAAGAAAGATTACTTGAACATGAAACGAGAACAGGCATGGGCTATGAAGGTGGCAAGAACCTTGGTAATCTGCCTTAGTTAGACTGACTGACAGAACTTGATATATTACCTCTCAACTATAGGCAACTCAGCGGTGACCTCATAAAAACCTACATAATTGTCAGAGGCCGTGAATGTGCCCTAGAAATTTAAGATTTTTTCAAATTTGCTTGGACTGATCATCTGCAGGGTCATCCCTTTAAACTTCAGAAAAAACCGGCCCACGTCAACTTTTGATGGAGCCTCTTCTCGCAGAGGGTCATATGAGCGTATAAATGGACTCCCTGAAGAGCTGGTCCTTTCAGATACTGTTGACATGTTTAAAAACAAACCTGATTCTCATTTGCTTAGAAACTGTGACAGATATAATGGAAATAGTTTCAGTAGCAGCACTTTCAACTGGCTTTCACTTATTGCTGTTATGGTGGACCTATTTTGTGCTTTTTGGTAATAGATAGGGTGCTGAAGAGCGAAGGCCGTCTTCCCCTAATAAAAAGACTTAAAGTGACTGAATGATAATAATGATAAGCATTTAAAATGCGGCAATGTATATAGCTTGGGGCTTAATTATGTGGCCGCAACGATGGTGTCCATATTTTGTGGAGCTCTCGCGTAGCCCCGTTAACAGAACTGCAGTGTTCCTTAATGCGTTTTACTCAGTCTGACGCTTATAAATATATAAAAGCGAAAGCTTCCACTTCGTGGGCCACTGGCGAAAGTCATACCATACGTGGATTACAATACCTATTTCTACCGCGACCATCACATTAATCAGGCAGCAAAGCTCCACTCCGAGTTCACGACTGGGGCCCTTCACTCCTTCGCTGAGAGCGGAGCGACGATTTCAAAAGCCAAGCCGTCCGCCAATGTATTCACACTGGACCTGATGAAATTTAAATTGTCAGAGTTCAATTTTCGTGTTTGCAAGGCATGCCAGCCAGGCTGCAGGCAAAGTGAGCAGCTGCACCGAGGTCATCAAAGCTCTAATAGAAACAGTCTGAGGCTGTGAAAAAGAGACTTTGCTGACCAAAATCAGAGTGTTGGCCAGGCCCCAGTTTACTAACGCGACACCAATCTGGTCACTTTAGAGCAGTTCTTCAAGCCTCCGCAGCTTTCAGCCAGCGCATAATGCCGCCCTCTGCTGAATTTCTGGTGACTATAAAATGGTACCTATCGATCACCTTCATACGAAGGCCTTTTTCCTGCCGGTCGCTCACAACCTAGATTTCTCAATTTCTACCGTTGCCACGTTCCGGCCCAGCTTTTTCCTCTAAATCAGAATTTGCCACAAACAAATTGTTGCCTCACGTCACTGATATCAACACGCTAAAGTCTGTATCTTCATGAAAGACTTCAAGCGACTTCACAAGCAAGCTGCTGTCGGCGCAAACATTTATCAGTATGGGGTTGGATCGAGGTACTGAATAACTGCTGATCTTGTC
This sequence comes from Ligula intestinalis, assembly GCA_036362985.1. Lineage (NCBI taxonomy): Eukaryota > Metazoa > Platyhelminthes > Cestoda > Diphyllobothriidea > Diphyllobothriidae > Ligula > Ligula intestinalis. Next base: position 38,707 of record JAYGXS010000010.1, on the reverse strand, counting down.
ATTGGTGGTTTTTTCAGGCTGTTTTCACTGGCTTTGGTTGTAGGCTGCGAATTCAGTTCAATGACGTGAGAACAAATTTTAATTTGATTCCGTTTTCTGATGAAGTACGAAACAATTACAAATTTCACGAGTTGCAGGAAGTATTTTTGCACACACAAGTAAAGTGATACTATCAAAAACAGAAATGGCGAAATGGTATCAGAATCCAAATAGTCTACGTTGGAGAGCAAAAATTTAGGTTGTGTTTAGTCGGGCTCAATGTCAATGTATATCGTGTACGAACACGTGCCACTTTCAAATGCACTTTAATGTGATATTCCTTTTTTCAGGCAGTTTTCAAAGCTTGCGATCCAAACCAAACATTGTGTGGCCAGATCTTAGGTAACGCATGGAATACATTTCATCCACTTTCATAAAACCTACATTTAGGGCACACCGCTAATTTAACCATAATCAAAGGCACAGTGATCCTGATTGGGAACTTGGATACTGTCGTATCAAATGGTAATGACAAGGCAGGTGCTACTTCCATTAATGGTACGCGTTTTTTTGAATGATTAAAATGGGTTGCTTACGACCTTTAAATTTAAAGGGCAAACCGTGGAGGATAACCGAAAATTACTCGGAGTAATTGAAGTTGATGATAAAATTTGATAACGCTTGATGGACATTTTAAGGAAAAAATTATCATCACGGTGAGTGCAGACACCTGTTAGAAGCCTTAAGGCTGCTAATATTCGTCGTCACACACACATGTTTGTCTATTTTATCTGCAGCATACCAACCCACGGTCAATTTTACTATTGATAAAATTAAGAAAAATACAACGATGTTAATCTTTGCAAACATTTTAATTTAAACCGCCTCTTTTTTGGAATACCATTGCAATTAATTTCATTCATTTTCGAGCAAACTCTAGTTATGCGCAACGGGCAAATGAGAATTAACAGAGTAAGCATCCAATTTGCGGAATACTGGAATGGAACTTGACGAAATTTTACCCTTATAATCGCTCCTGTGAGGAAAACTTCCGCTGCTGTTTTTAAACAACCTTTCTATATTACCTGTGTCTCAGGGTTAATAATGTTTTTGCCGTACTATAATTATTCACATATATAAATATGCACCTGACTCCCTGTTGATAGCATCTGAACCTTGCGTTATTGCCCTGCCAAATCTCCGGGGTATCAACTTTCTGATGGTACCTGTGAAGTTCTTAGCCGGAAATGCTTTCCCCAGGTAAACTCAATAATTGCTGCTTGAACATGTTACGGCACATGTTCTGTAGATGTGAGTTCAAAATCTGACCACTGTCATTATTAGCACAAATTCAAATCAGGAAAGGCATGCTCTGTAGGCATACTGCTCTGCACCATGGCAGGGCAGGCAATATAGTAATATAGGACTGATCAAAATGGCACGCAAATAGGGTTACTACTTGTAGCAATTAAATAATAAAAATCAAGCTAAGCTTTCCATTTTAAACACAGGAGCCTGCATAAATAGCCGGTTTGCTTGGGTTTGGCATGGTATGTTAGACGTTGTGGTCTGAAAGGTTGTCAACTTACAGAGTAAGTTGGTGCACCTCCTACGAGATGAGAGTCGAGGTACATACGGTGTGGCAACTTAAGCCACATGATTATGTTCTAGCCTCTTTAAACTGATTAATATATGCTTATTTGCGCTAACTTGGCAACAAGTCATGGAAATTTAGGGTACCGTCACCAATTTATAACGTCTGTATACTCACATGATATGTTTTATTTAGCTAGAAAACGTGATTAATAAAGGGAAAAGAACCAGCATGGAGATGTTTTGCAAATCGCTGGTCTAAAATGGCGATTGAAAAGGTGGAACAACGCATGGGAGAAATGTCATACCCAGCTTCCAAACCTTCAGTATAAGGAAAACAGGATGAATGCATTGAAATTCACAAGCCCCGTTGTGGTCATGTGAGCTGTATGAAGAAAATGCTTTTTAGTCACAAGAAATGTATAAACCCTAGCAAACGCTTCCTTCTTCACTATCAATGCAAATGTGCAGGCCTGATCATGACTTGCTGAAAACACGTATTTGCCAACTAAAAGTTTCTAATTCACAAACTGCCTTAAAGTTGAATAAGCTTAAGAGATGCAAACAGTAGCATAGCATAGCATTTTTTGTTAAAAAGTGCAAGCTGTCACTTGACATTACGTCTGGCAGCCGTTTATTCACTTGGCATAAACACACGTGTGCGCCTTAATCTGCAGTGCCTCAACTATGTGTCACAATCTGCCTTGATGATGAAAACCTATCGGGTGATCTGCCATTGAAAGGTTTTCTCAGTTTATTCTCCAAGCACATCACAGACCTCGTAGTCAACGCTATTTTGTACCTTAAGTACAACAAGTAAGACTTTATTAACGTAAATGTTTAATATTATTTCCTGTTGCTTGTGCAAATTGTCAGTCCTAAAGAAGAAAATGCAATTTCAGGCGCAACACGTTTATTTGCCAGACGTTAATTAATCGCCTTCAATTCCCCGTCCGTATTGGATGCGGGGTTGTGGATTGCGCAATCTTAATGCTCGTTTTCGTCCGAGTGGTTCTTGTTGTCACTGGGCCCGACTCTTCCCACGTGACTGATTCGCTTGCTCAGGCAATGTCTCAATGCGCAATATGAGAACGCCAAAATGTTAGGCTTGTTGATGGACTGACAGCTTGCGGCTCATGAGGTGGTCACCTTTTGGGAGAATCTCGGCCTCGTCGAAATTGCAAATATGGCCAGGTCTCGTCAAGTGAGCTGCATTCTGGTATTTGGCGTCTTTATTCATCATCGCTGCTGCATGCTCGATCATTCGCGTCCGAAGTTATCGCTCGGTTTCTCCGACGAACATGCCCTGTCCACAACTGTACCAGATCCAATAAGTGAATCCAGCCGTTTTCTGTCGTGGCGGTTTGTCTTTCGGCCTCATGACCCGGCGCCCGGTGGTTGCTTCTGGCCTGTGCGCAACTCCAATTCCAAGTGGGGTGAGTGGACGCCTGACCGCTTCCGATACATTCTTCACGTAAGAATGAGCTGGCCATATTTTTGGGCCAGTTGGATGTGGCTTCTTCTCTCGCTTGCGTATGCATT
>JAYGXS010000010.1:11107-32532 GCA_036362985.1 Ligula intestinalis | reverse complement strand
GAATCTTGGTGCTGGTCAAATGAACGTAGGGCTGCGCATACAGGCGCAAAAGCTCTTCGGTTAGTAAAAGGCCAATCTATGTTTCTTACGAAATTATTTATTAATTCATGGTTCACGTTACCAAAGTTGAGGTTATTGCATTTTACCTCGGGCTTTTTAGAACGAGAGACTGGAAAATAACTGTGAATTAAGGCGTGGTCACTTGTGAAAATATCATGATGAAAATTCATAAAAAGAGGGTGGACATCATTTGTAAAAAAATTCAATCTAATAGGTTGTCATTTCTGGTCACTTAACTGTCCAGTTGTGACATGTTTGAAAGGTTAATGGTGTCAATCAATGTCTGAAATCTTGGTGGACAGGTATTTGAATGCCAGTCAATGTTTGGCAGATAAAAATCACCTACAATTATTTTGACATCGAATTGAGTCCCTGCAAATTTTTCAAACATTTCACGCAGCTGCATTACATTACTTGAGTAACAGGGGGGATTGTAGGCACACCCAATTATCGCTTTTCCATTGTGTGGCAGGATGACTGAAATAAGACAAAAATTTCCAGAAAATTACGAAATGCTCAGGTGAAACGGGAAATGTACAAAGAATGATTAAATATGAAGAAGGCAACCACCGCCACGCTTTTCGATGCAGTCTTGTCTGTACAAACTATAGTTATCTATGGCAAGTGTCGACTCAGAAATAAGAGAGTGTGTCCAAGATTCAGTGACACAGAGCACATCTGGATCAAGCTCAAATGCTACTGTTTTATGTTCTGTCATCTTATTAACAACTGATCTCGCATTGAGTGAGACTATACTGGGCGTATCCTTCAGATGCAGGTTACGCTCGTCAGTATTTATAAAAAAGGAAAACTTGGTGGCGGAAAGGGAAACGGCATGGAAGGAACAAAAAGGTGGAAAGCAAACTGGCCCTGGTCTACAGTTTGTCAAGTAATTATTATCAAATGAACGGTGCATATAAGAGGGGGATCCATAGAAAGGACGGCTGAATTGTGGCATGGGAACACCAGGAGGGGGCATAAAAAATAGGATTTTGAGGCATTATATCATAATTTTACGAAAAATTTGCCTTCGAAAATTGCATGACTGGTTTTGAGAAACGGTTAATTTTATTAACTGCTTGTATTATTTGGGGATGTTGATTAGGTTTAGGGATAGGAAAAGCGTAGCTTGAGCGGTTGGGTCTTCGTTAGATACGGAGTTGTTATCGGTTATTTGGATATTTTTCAGGACCAGTACGACAATATCTGTACAAAGTTAATTTCGAAAAAATAAAAATTCAAAAAAGAATTTGACAATGTGTGCAAGTAGACGTAGAAAGTCGAAATAATTTCAACAGAAATTGTTCTTATGGGGCAACATATAGCAATGTTTTGCCGGTACTTTTGAACTAAATACGAAAACTTATGGCAGGTAAAAAAATTCTTACAGTGAAAATGGAGACAGTGTTCAACGGGCCTCCATGTTCAAAAAGTGTGTAAGTGGAAAACTGCTTAGGGTGATAGTAGTAGGAACATAGTAGTAGAGCAGAAATAGGTATGGGTCGTCTGATGAAGGTGAGAAGTCAACGAAACTGCAGCATTTTAGACTGAGTACTTCCGCGTGGCTTCGTTTGATTCAGCGGTGGTTAATGGAAACATCTAGGTTCTTGGAGGACACGAGACAGAAAGAATAGTTTCAAGCGGATCTCCTAAATTCCAAATGGTCCTTTCTAGGAGTCATGGAGAAAGCTGCTCGGAGAAGATGAGGATAATAGAAAGTTAATAGAATTAGTGGTAAGATAAATGTGCAGTCTCCGCTTGAAAGCAGACAGTCTAGTTTACGACTTAATTTCGATTGGCAAGTTATTCCAAAGAAAGCTTTATCTGGAAGCAAAAAATAAAGAGCATTTACATGAGGAAGATGCAGGAAGGGGTATAACAAGTGCTGAGTTTCTTAGGTTGTATGGACGGCTGATGGGGCTAATGACAGAAGTCCTGTGTAAATTTGTGCTATTATTAAGGCGAAAAAGGAGACAAAAGCCTGCGTCGAATCTCCTGACCCGAAGGAACCTTAGTTTCCTTAATTGACATCTATTTGAGTAACAAGTATTAGAAGCTGTCGGATACAGCAGTTTTCGTGTGAAATTTTTTGAATTTGTTCAATTTTTGAACGGCTAACTTCATTCACGAGACCGAAAAAGGATCAACAGTATTCTAAGATGGGTAGCACGAACATACGATAAAGTCTTCATTTCATTTCAGGAATATATAAATTATAAGAAATAATGCCGCAAATCTGTGCGGCTTTGGCTGTAATTCTATCGGCGTGAGGAGAAAGGTCTAATTTATTGGTGTAGCCTAATCCTAGGTCCTTGATACTGGAACATTCAGTCATTGGGTAAACTTGAAAAATAACAGGTTGTGGCAGCCTTTCAGGCCCAAAGCACATGTATCCGCACTTAGAAGGTGAGAACTCCATCTGCCATGTTGAGCTCTACGCCGAAAGAGCGTGCAGATCAGAATGAATTTGTTCTAGGCATCTCGCGGCCGTAGAGTTAGAGAAGGAGTAAACACACTTGAGATCATCTGCATAAATATAAGATTGGGAGTGTTTAACACTCAATGAGATATTATTTATGTAAAGCAAGAAGAGCAGAGGGCCTAGCACGGTACCTTGAAAGATACCACTCAACATTGCGGTAGGAGTAGAGCAGGAGGATCCCACTAAGACCTTTTGTTGTCGATTTGAAAGATAAGATCTGATTAAGTCAGTAAGAGGACTATGAAATCCTATAGACTCTAGTTTTGCTAGGAGCCTCCTGTGAGGGACTTTATCAAATGCTTTACTAAGGTCTAAATAGATAACTGCCACAGATAGATGATCATTACGACGAGAAGTAAGTAGATTTAGAAACGACATGTGGCATGTTTCACAAGATCAGTCCGGTAAAAAGCCATGCTGTGAGGAGCTGAGAATGTTATTGTTTATGCAGAAATCTGTAATTTTTGGCAATTAGTTTTTCAAAGAGTTTAGCCAGAGAGGGCGTTATATGAACACCGCGATAATTGTGAATATCTGATCGGGAACCAGATTTGAATACGGGAATTATGATAGAAGTTTTCCATCAGTCCGGGAAAAAGCCATTCTCAAGAAACACTGAAAATAACTTTCGCAGTAAGGGTGGGAAATCTCTTAATTGTTTGATGAGTGAGTTTGGAATGTTATCAGTTCCAACTGAATGTTAATTTTTAAGACGATTTATTTCTTTTTAAAATACAAGCGGGTAAGAAATTAAGGGTTTTGAGATTTGAATCACGCAGTATAGGATTACAGTAGTGGGGCTAGTTTCAATGGTAAAGAACTTGGCGAAAAATGAATTTAGCAATGCTGCTTTCTCCAAATCCTCTGTAACAAAATGATTGTTGCCATTAAGTAAGGGTGAATGAATTTTTGAAGCTTAGCCGACAACCGAAGACGGAAGACTTGAGCAACTGATCTGGACTAATTTGCATCACTTAATGCCTTGGCCTCTCTACGCCTCTCTCGTGCAAGCCTTATTTTAAGCGCTAATTCAAATATCTGCGCTTTTCTTAAGTGAACTGATAAAGAGCTATTAGACGTATTCTTAAGTTGTTTTTGTAATTTTTAGGTGTATTTTTGAGAAAATGTGGCACAGTAGAAGAAGCTGAATTTGCTTTAAAAATCCAAAGTGGGATAAGAGCCTGAATATTTTTTGTAAGGTTTTGCAATAGCTCCTGGAATAAATAGGGGTCGTTAGTTGAAAATATACTATGCCAATCTATGGTACTTACGAAATCATTTATTAATTCATGGTTCACGTTACCAAAGTTGAGGTTATTGCATTTAATCTCGGGCTTTTTAGAAAGAGAGACTGGAAGACAACAGTGAATTAAGGCGTGGTCACTTGTGAAAATATCATGATGAAAATTCATAAAAAGAGGGTGGACATCATTTGTAGAAAAATTAAATCTAATAGGTTGTCATTTCTGGTCACTGAACTGACAAGTTGTGACGCGTTTGAAAAGTTAATTGTGTCAGCCAATTTCTGAAATATTGGTAGACAGATATTTGCATGCCAGTCTAAAACTAAACGACTGGAGTGTTCAGTGGCAAATTCCATTTTCACCAACAAAATGTCATCGCTGGATTTTTGGACCACTAAAACTTACCGCCATAATGTTTGGTGGTCAAGAAATAAAAGAGCTGACATCTTTAAAATATTTAGGTCTTAGCTATTCTAATACTCTTGACTTAAACCCACATGTTTAATAAATCGCATTAAAAGCCAATCGACTATGTGGCTTCATAAGTAAAAATTTCACATCTATTACACTTAAGACTAAACTTTACAAAATGTACGTTTTACCTTTTCTAGATTACTGCTTAATATTTTTCGGTACCATGTCATCAGATGAAAGACAGAAACTATAAAGAATCCAGCGAAGGTTAACCAGATATCTGTGTAAACGCGATGACGCCAGAGACTCCTATTCAACAATGTACAATAGATATGGTCTTATACCCCTCTGGCAAAGGTGACTCCAAAATTGTTTAACTTTCCGATTAAAAGTGACACATAATCATGACATCCTTAGCAATAATATGTTAACAAACCAAAACGGTTTCCGTCCCACTAGAAACAACCAGCATACAATTCATAAAGCTAAAGCTAGGACACCATAAGATATGCGATCATATAGAATGCCCTACCAACGATATTCGCAAAAGCCACAGTTTAGCCGAATTTACAAGAAAGACCAAGCAGTTCTCCTCAAATGACATGACGCATATATTCTTTAACAAAATACGACACTTTGCTAAACAGTTCTTTGACATTCATTTCGGACCAAAAGGGATCTAACGGTGCAGCAGAGTTCCCGCATATTAAGGGCAAAGCAACCGCCTACTTAAATGAAGAATTAATCATTTTGCAGTCAGGGTCCTGAGACGGGACTCTCAGTAGAAATTCTTGCCATTACTTGTAAAGGCAAGGTTAGCTCGTGTGACGTGTAATGTGGATGCTTCCAATTGATGGAGATGAATTCTAACAGTTTAGTGAGGGTAGTGAAGGGAGGGTATGCACTGAACCGGAGGGAATAATGTAGGAGTTGGTAATCGAACGTGCGAATGGCCTTCTGGTTCATTCAGCTGATGAGTGGCTTTTCGCGCCCCTTGCGCGACAGGTGCGGCCAACGAGCCTAAGCCGTCTGACTCACGTTCCCTTTATTAACCAAGAATATAATCTGGGCAGGCAATTTGCCTGCTGCCCTGCCCATAGACCTCAATCATGGGGCTTCCGTCCCCTCGAGCCCTTCACACGTGCCCACGTATCTTCCTTATTGCTATTTGCATCACTCCAGTGCGGCGCCAACGACTCACTGCCTTTTGAATACTGCTTCGGCACAGGCACCGTCAATTATCCAAAACCAATGCATTTCGCAATATGAAGTCAAAAGGCCAGGTTGGCAGAAACCACCTATTCCGATGCCCTCTCATAGCTATCAGCAGGCGCATGCTTACAGTAAGGCATGAAGCTGACGATGCGGCTGTGAGCCTCTTGCTCAATGTCATCCACTCTCGCACCCCATCTCACGCCATAGTCTGCGTAGTCAGAGCAAATGCCCACAGCTCAGGTAGCTCCGGCATCAGTCGACGAAACAAGCGACTGTGAAGATTCGGACTGCACACGCAGTATTGGCCTTTGAGATGCGCACCTTCGGATGGTTTACTTAATATAATAATAATAATATGATAATTCGTTTATTATGCCTGTTTACAGGCAGTTGTAAAGAGTTGGTAATGTACATGTTTGGCCCCTTCTAAAACCTTGAAGACCTGAGTAAACGTAACACAAACTTCCTTTGTTGCAGCCAGCATTGGTTTTGTGTTTTGTGTTTTGTCAATGCTGTGCGAGATAGGGAGTTTGTTTCAAGTGAAAAAAACCTGACTTCAAAGGTATGATACAAACGGAATAAATTTACAGTTGTTAGCTGAGTTGACACATCAGCAGGAGTAATGTTGTATATCGTTTAAGGACATTAGTTTGAGACAGAGAAGTTTGGCACAAGAACACAGTGTTCTCAGTCTTCCTTCAATGATTGTCGAAAAAAAATTGCGTGCTATCGGCTGCGGGTTGCTGTTTCAGCAGCATTATCTTCAGCATGAAGCCTGGCGGGGTTCAAAGTCCACGAATGCCATCAGAGTGAAAGAGAGATTCCACCGAGTCAGCACCCAAATTCGTGAAAGTTGTCCTGAACGTAGAAAACTAGTTAGAGCTCTCTTCAACATAGGGTAGCTTTGCTGGGTTTTAGTACTTTTGGGCAGCTTATTCCAGATTGATATGGCGTTAACTAAAAAGAATTGCCGGTACTTACATGTACGTGCCATAGAAAGAAATAAAAATACGTCTCGATGACTAGGGCGTCGAGAGTGATCAAGCTGCCTAATTGTACTGAAAGGATTAAAGGTTTGACCATTCTAAAGTTTAAACAGTAAAAAAGACCCTTCTGCATTCTACGAAGCCATAGGGGATCCAGCTTTTTAAGTTCGCACCTTTGTTGGTAGGTTAAGTTACGGTGTTCTGCAGTGAAAACTCTTCTAGTGAAGAAGTGCTGCACCGATTCTATTTTCTTCCGTTCACTAGTGCGCAGAAGACTGAATAGGGGCGAGCAGTATTCAAGGATAGGTCTCACGCACATATTATAAAGGCTAGTTCTAACCTTTATAGTCTTAAAATTTCTAAGGATAAATCTGGTGGTTTGGCGTGCTTTCGAGACTATCAGGACACAGTGCTCTGACAAATTGAGACTATTAGATTAGGATATGCCCAAATCCTTGATAACTGCTGGGACATTTAGTTCGTGGCCATCAATGCTTAATTCCGGTTGATGATCGTCGTTAACAACCATAACGGAACATTTGTGCCATGAAAGGGTGAGGCGAAATGTGCAACACCACTGGGCGAAAGCCTGGTGATCCTTTTTTATCAGCTTAAGCACGATGTTGCGATCTGCCAGTTTATATCGATAGCGACTTTTAAATCATCAGCGTACATGAAGGGTCTACCATACTGAAAACAATCTGAAACGTCGTTGACGAAACAGGCAAATAGGAGCGGACCCAGTTCACTACCCAATATAACTCCACTCTTCACATGCGTGGGGTTGGATATAACATTGGAAATGTTTACTCGTTGTGTGCACGCATCCAAATAGGAAGATATGAAGTTCAGAAATGCGCTCATGTCCATGCCTCGCACACAGGAAGGTATGGGAAGATGAGCATGCCACCTATCACTCACATTAAATGTCCTTCGAAATTGAGCATGACTGCAGACATGGATTATAAATCAACCACCTCCCAGCAGATTTTGTAAGGATTACCTTAACGTGGTGCTGCTAACCTCAAAAGGACGTGTGGTAAGTCAGAGTTGGAATATAGCGCACGGGGAAGCCTCTGCTATCCAGAATGCGACGAAAACTCATGACTTTGCTGCAGACGAAGAGGAAAAATAAGAGGAATTGTAGTGAGAAGAGCACATGCAGGAGCGCGAGGGGCCTGCCATGGGCAGAGGTACCTATGCAACCTTTTTGAATGAGATACGTATGGGGAGATATGATAAGCAGCAGACTGTCACGAAGGCAGGGTGAGAGGATATAACACAATTACCATAGACCTGAATGTGCCGCCTTCACGTCTGCAATGCCCATCGCGTGCTTTCTTCTTGGAAGTAGTGCTGAATTGAAAAGAAAATAGGGAAACTGGGCAGCGATGTAGTTTTGTTGAGACTAGCTAAGTGAGTGGAGGGAGGAGTTGGAGTAGGAGGTGGGCGTTGTGTACGCGTGAAGTGGTTGGCTTAAAGTTTTAAGCGTTGCACCCTACTGAAATGATTAAATAAGTAGACATGAAGTTGGCACAACAGTAAATGAGATGTGTGAGAAGAGAGAGAGAATGATGGAAAGGTAAATTAAGAGAGTAGAGGCATCGAAGTGGTTGAGGATGTAAAGAAGACGGGGGAAGTGGAAAGGCCAAGTGCAAGATTTGTGTAAGGGAGAAGGGGCAGGCAAGTTAGAAGGGGCATTCAAGTTAGAAGGGGTTAGTGAAAGGTCGCCTCTGGCATACCCTCAATTGCGGATAAATCCTTCGCCTTTTACTAAAGATTTCTGTGTGGGGTGCAATACAATGAGTCTATATACCGCCTCGAAATAATTCTAACCGAAGAGCTTTTGCACCTGTATGCCCAGTCTTACGCGCAGCCCTAGGTTCATTCGTCCAGCACCAAGATTGTACCTAGCCATCAACTGCTCGCACAGGCACCGTCAAACGTCCAAAACCCATGCATTTCGCAATGTGTAGTCAAAAATCCAGGTTGGCAGAATATGAAATGTGCTCAGTTCTATGCCTGGCACACATGAAGACATGGGAAGATGAACATTGTTTGAATTTTATGCGTAAAGAAATGTTATTCTTCCTTTTAGAATGATTTCTAAATTTCCGAATAATTTCGAAACATTCTGACTCGTACACTTGAATTCAACGTTATTTGCCTGCGCGCTGCATACATAAGCTGTCTACGGAGATTATCAGGGGATCTGGCAATCATTTACTGCTCGAAATTCTTTCCCTTGGCATTTTTGGACATCAAATTCGTTCGAGTTTGTGCTTAATATTTGGATTTAGTTTAGTTATGCTAGGGGGATTTAAGAAACATCATCGGTATATGAAAGCGAAGATTTCAAAGATATCTGATGTGCAGGATCCCCCTCACAGCTGTGTCAAACAGTGGCAGAATATCTGTGAAACATGTATGTGGGCTAGTATGAGTCCAAAAGTGTAACTCCTATGTAAACTGCTGACAGCGTGTTGATAGTTTATAAATATTGCACCGCTATCCCGATTGTGCTTACAAAATTTGACCCAAATACTCATATCAATTTTCAGTCTATGTCTATAATCCTTGGTTCAGCCAGATAAACTTTAAGTTAGCGATTAAAAACAGCAACAGAGTGCTTGCGTTTGCCGTGAGTAAAACCTTGATCAATTGCTTTAAAGGCAGCCATGCTTACCGCTACACCACACACGCTCGCTGCAGCCTTTCACGCAGAACAGTCATAAGCTAATCATTCGGCCAATCACCGAGACGAAGACTTTCTGCCGGCCGCGTAGCACCTTGTCTTCTTAGCTGTTAGATAAACTATTTTAGCCAGTGTGCTACTTAAAAGCCCTGGCAGCATATTACATATGTCAAACAAGGCGCTACTGACACAAAGACCTCACCGAGGAATAATATTTTTATGCCAATAGTGGAGAATATGCAAGTTCCAGGAAGCAGTTCACTAGAAGAGGATGCAACCACTGGGACAAGAGTTTTATTTTTCTGACGTTTCGAATTCCGTCGGAACTCCTTAATCATAGGTAATGGTAGCCTAGCCATAGTCATGCGCTGACAGGTTTTAAACATGCAAAGGTTGCACGGTGTTTATAGTTCATAGTGATCATCTGCGTGCGTACGATAATTGTTCACTTCTGTAGCCACCAATAGGGTCTTAATTGGTTCGGTACTGGTTTGATACTTCGCGTTGACTCACTTATTACCACAATTTCCTCAGCTGCGGGCCTGATAATTGCGCGACAATAAATTTATGCATGCCATTCGCATAATATATTTAAGAAGGTCGATAATATACCCAAAAGTCAAACAAGTGTAATTTATGAACACGACCGTAAAAGAGCGCTTTCTGAAAGCTTTGTCAAAATAAATTGATTTATTTTAGCTACTTCAAGTGGCAATCAGATCGATATCGCCGAAGTGCGCTGAATTAGCCGGGATCGATCGAAGGCACTCTGTGATTCAAACAAAAACATGGATTGCTTTGTGCTTCGTTTTCGAGGACATGCGATGAGAAAAGCCTCATCATTTTTTTGTAATAGTTAACTTTTAATGTTCTTTTATAATCTAAATAAATTCCCGTTAAATTTTCCAGAGGGAAATTACGAACAATTTTTACAGCAGAGCGGCTCCAGTGATTACGCGTCACAGATAGATGTAAACGAATCCAGAAGCCGGTCTCAGCAAAGAGCCTTCTAAATAAGTACAAGGAATAAAATCCAAAAGTTATGGGCGAATCAGGCACTGATGAACGCCTTCAGGATGATGTCATTTAGGTGACTTCGGAAACAACTGCCGATCTCCATCTCGCTTTTTCTTTTTTTAATGTTAAAGTACTCAAAATTATAAAATTGAAAGGATTCTTTGACTGTGGTTTCTGTTAGATCCACGCGCACTGTTGTTACGTGACATTGGTGTTTTTTCAAGTTTTGGTTGGTTTAAAGGCAGCCGAGGGCGTTAACTTCATCCTCTAGCTGTATGTCAGAAGCCGGTGATCACACAGTAACGTGCAATCAAAAAAATTTACAAACGCATTGCTTAAAAGTTGAACGTTGCCGAACATGTCTGGCCCATGTCACTTAAAATCGCTTTATTAAAGGAAGAAGGCTTTTGCCCTTGAGCTCCCCATTCATATTTAAAAAAAACAGTTCAACCTGAAGAGCAGTACATAAAACAAATGTAGGATTAACCTCAGCGATAAGTATGAGCCAGTTGACATTTGCTGCTACTGACCCTGTGTTCATTATATGTGTGACATGTTCGCTCAGTCAAGTTTGTACACCAGCTTCTGAAGGCCTTAGATCTAAATCCACCCTCAATTAGTCAGTACTGCGAGTACAGGCTTCGTCGTTAGGGGTCAGTGTTCCTCACGGTTGTTTATTCAGTGCTTCTGATCTCCATTTAAGAAACCCTCCACTGATATCGACCAGTTAATTTTGAATTAAGTCCTTTTATCCTGTTAATGTTTATAAATAATCCCGGAGAGGCTGACTTGCGAACAAAGTCAAACAAAAAGCTGGTCTTTTTGAATATTATATGCAAAACTTTTCTATTCATCAAGGGATATTACGCTTTTGAGCAATCACTAAAGGAAGTTCAGATTTCTGAGATTGTTCCACTGGTTTTTCATAAAAAAATAATGACTCAAACAAACAATAAAATAATATGAGCAGCAATTACTACCAAGATATTAAAGAGTTACAGACGATCAGTGCAAGAAAACCATACCACTAGGAGACATCCGAGGTTGTAAGACAAGATAAACTTAAAAATATCCCAAAGTTTACATTCATATCGAAATTGACAATACAAATTTGAGCAGCTTTCACCATAAAAATAAGCGTATTAAAAAAGTTATGTCGGAATAAGTAAAATGGCAACAGTACTTTTTTCGATAAGTTCTCGTCAGGCTTTTACATTGATATAATAATTAACTAAATAAAATATGCGAGTTCGTAAAACAAATGGTATGGCTGTCAGGGCAGATGGAGGGGGATGTAAAGATCGGAGTAAACAATGCGATCAGTGTAAGGGGGGACTGCTAGCCAAACTAGGCGATAATCTGCGAGCTGCTGGATTAGCGGCTTTCGGCCATGGTAACCACAGTGCCGTGACAAAGTTCCTTTGGGCACATGGGACCGGAGAGCGTAGCCTGAGGGTGGCCACTTTTACTGTAGCCAACACACGCTATCCAAGGAAATTTGAAAAGCTTGAGGGTACGTTGTAGATCATGGGAACAGCAAGGAAAGACGATCAACAAAATTCGCCGAATGGTTGGGTGAAATAGCACGTGCTTTTTGACAAAAACGTACTCGCGTTCACAGACAGCGTATCGACACAGTTCTTTGGCACAGAGCGGGCTCAGTAAGCAGGCACAAAGCTAAGGTGACTCTGCTCCCGGGACCAGCAGGGAAAGAAGATCAACAAAATTCACACAAAAACCTCCGCATGTCGAAAACAAGTGTAATGGAGGGTTTCGTAACACGTGCTTTTTGACAAAAATGTACTCGCGTTCATAGACAGCATAACCACACAGAACTGAGTGTTCTGGCACAGAGCGGGCTCAGTAAGCAGGCGCAAAGCTAAGGTGACTCAGATCACGGGACCATCAGGGAAAGAAGATAAACAAAATTCATCGATTAAACATCTGCAATGCGAAAATGGGTGTAATCCAAAGTGCGTAGGCGTTGGAAAATTGATGTAATACAGGTTTTGTCGGCACAGGCAACCTGGGCATACCTTTAAAAATATAAAATGAATACATCTGAGCTGCTGGTGTAACTGTAATAACTCAACCGGTTGCTTGTTGTCTTCGCAAGCGAGGTTATGGAGTATCCAGAACATAAGAAAACTACACGTCGAGCTAGCCTTGATGGAAATTCCAAAAGCCGAGTAACAGCCTGGCTAGTCTAATCGAAGAACTGATCCATGGCAGTAAAAATGCTATCCGTTGTGATGGTGGCTTCGGAAGAACGCATTAACTGCAATTACTGTTTTTAAAGTAACAGCTGCTTTCTTTATATTATTACTTCACAGAAGCACTTAATCAGATATTCTGGAAATAATGCTGAGCACAGGACTTAAACGGAAAATGGTTGTAATACAAAGTGCATTGAAATGTACAGCCTGGTCATACATTAGCCCACATTAACTGAAAGGACCTAAGCTCTTGGGTTCGGGGATAATCTAACCAGTTGCGTGTTGTCTTCGCAAGAACTGTTAAAGTGTGGTAAAAACACTAAGATACTAGAGGTCAGGCGAACCTCGAAGGGTATTCGGACACCTGAATTACAGTTCTGCTAATTTAATCAGCTCAATAGTCCATGCCAGTGTAACATAAATACGCCATTGTATTTTTGTATACACAACGTACAAGTGTCTTTTCCTAAATAAAAATCCTTTCAAAAGAATTCCTTGACCATAATTACTGTTTAATTTGATAAAAAGAAAGAAAAATCTTCGGAAAATCGAGTTGTACTCGTAAATTTTCGAACAAGTATCACGTGTTCGTCGTCAGACTAAATTGAATGTGAGGGCTGGAAATGTCGCACTAGAGGTTTTGGAGACAGAGGTTACAATGGACGGGGGAGGGAAAAGGGGATTGGGTGGAAGGGATATGGTGACGTGACACCCGCGACGATAGGTTGTGCTAGTGAGGGGGGGGGGTGTGTTAGCGTTTGGACTATGGGCCGCGTGTTCGGGGGAGGGGGGGGCTGGTTAAGAGTCAGAGAAATTCCACTTGACCGGGCACAGAGAGCCAGTTGTTGTTTCAGGCTGTGTCCAGATTAGTAGACCATGCACGAAACCCGGTATAGTGTGAGTCAAGCTCTACGTGCCTGTTTATACTAGCTGGATTTCAGTGCCAAGATTCAAGGAATTCTCTCGCTTGTCGCGTATTAGCCATTGCGATAACGTCGGTGGCAACCCAATTGAAGCGGTGATCACACTCAATGGGTGTGCAAATACGAGTGATAAATAGTCCCGTAGGCTAAAGGCTGAATTGTTTTCATTGATGCGAGTCTCAAGGCGTCAGCCTGTTTGGCCAATATAAACGCAAGGGCAACCAGCACACGGTATACGATAAACGACGTTACTTAGTTGTCCCACGGGTAGAGCGTCCTTTACTCGCCATTAGCCTGCGCGCAGTGAGGTTGCGGGCTTGTGGGCATCGGAGATACCAAAGCGACTTAGCTGCCGAGAGATGGTTTAAGATACTCCATTCATGTAGGGTAGAGAATAAAATTTCCGTGGAAATGTAACATCGTTGGGAGTGAGGTTTTGTGCTTGACCCCGACGTCTAAGGCAATTCTTGACAAAGCTTGTCGGATATCCATTGGCCCGGAAAAATTTGTACAAGTACGTTAGTTCTCTCTTGAGCAAATCATCGTTACTGCAATAACAGTGGGCCCGTTGGAAAAGAATGCGAACACAGCTTCTTTTATGGGCCACAGGGTCGTTACTTCTATAGTTAAGGATGATTTCTGCAGTGGAGTCCTTTCGGTAGACGCTTGTTGCGAGTTCGCCATCTGCGAGTCTTTGTATCCTCACGTCAAGGAATGGGAGGGTGTCTCCTGTTGCTTCTTCGCGGGTAAATTGTATTGCTGAGAAGACCCCATTTAGACTCTGGTGCAGCCGTTCGACATTGCAAGTTTTCATAATGACGAATGCGTCGTCTACGTAGCGGAGCCACATTTTTGGTTCTACAGCGCGAAAAACCTCCTCTTCTAGTCTCTGTAAAACTAGCTCGGCCAGTAGCCCCGATATTGGCGAGCCAATTGGGGTACCCTTCACCTGCTGATAGTACTTGCCATCAAATTGACAATAGTTCTTGGGACAGAGCTTAAGCATGTCCAACACGTGTTCTTTCGGAATATCGATAGGATTTTCATCTAGGCACCGCTCTATACTATTGATGGTTAAAACGTGCAGTAAAGAAGAAAACAGATCAACAACGTCGAATGACATTATACATTCTTCAGGACTTACTTGAAGTTCTTGAATTCTATGCAGGAATGCCTGTGAGTTTTTGACGTTGTATTGCGATCCATCACTCAGGTGCATTAGTTTTCTATCAAGCCATTTGGCGAGGTTGTAGGTGGGGGATCCAATTAGTGGCAATAGCATCCTCAATGGCGCATCAGCCTTGTGCATCAGCCTTGTGTAGTCCCACACACAATGTCAGCACTCACGTTTCGCCCCTGCCGTCACCCACAGAACTGTACTTCCCACCGGTAACTGATCAGACATAAGAGAACACACTCCACTCCAGATGGGACTTGTATCTGTGTAACACCATTCCCTATCCCCATATTATTTTCTTACTCTGTACGTATTCTTTACTACTAGTAGATTCCTCTCCAATATATTAACGGTTCCTTCTACTTCGGCCGTGATATATGTGTGCTTGGGTGATGCTTATCAATCCAGCTCCGAGTTTCCGCTGCAGAGCCATCTTCAGGTCTCTTATCCTTGAGGTGTGTGCCAACCTCGACATCTTCGGCCTGCTACAATACGAAGTTCAAGATTATTTTGCAGTGAAGGAAACTAAGCGGAGAACACAAGGGGATACACAACCTTTTATTAAAAGGTACCCTTACATTGCGTTATATTTCATGCGTACTCCCTTAGAAACCCTTGACCGGAACCTATGCTGGTGCATATTTCGTATCCTTGAGGTATTGGAATTAATTTTTATGAACATTATGCACAAATTGCAGCTTGCTTAGCCTGTAATGAAAACTTGCCAACACACACAGGAATTTTCGGTCACATAGTATTAATCGAATATCATCTCATTGCAATCGTCGTTAAGAGCAACTGCTTAGCACTACACAGAAAAAAGGTCGAATCTTGATTACATTTTATAAATTATGGGAAACCTCACCACCAATGACAAAAAAATTTATATGATATAAGTATTCGCCATACTAGACATATTTTTAGCATTTACGAGCTGAACATGCTGAATGGCACCACCAGTACAACTTAAGTTGATGGTATATTTGACAATATGTACAGTAAAAAATGTAAGTGGGAATTTACAACTTAGTTGAAGTTGCCAAAAGAGTTGAATAGGGAAGTTCCAGGAAGAAGCTCACAAGAAGACCTAATCTTCCAGTGATCGCTTCTTGTTCTTCTTATGGACATTTGAGGTTGTTTATTCTGGTGCCTTTTTATTGCCTTTAGGCGCAACGTGCTGTTAACTAGGAAAGAATTCGTTTCATATCATACTGTGTGCAAATACCAAGCACAATAGGGTCATATTAAACGTTTTTTGATCTCCAGAGAATTTTCTATGCTATTGAACGCTGCGGAAAAAACATCTGGCTTGTGCGTGTTTTGCTATAAAAGAGCATTAAACGACCAGAAACTCTTTAATGATATGTGTTCAGCAAAAAAAATTAAATCATAAAATTAAGGTGAAGTGTAATCATTAGTTAATGCAGTATTGTCGGGAAAGGAAGACCAAATTCTGTTGAAAAAATACGAATCATTTAGTGTTTAGATTACGATACCACAGATGGAATGGTAATAGCTAGTGCAACGAGTGACCTTTCCAACAAAGTCAGAAACTAAGATGACTGTTTCATACCTGTTAGCGGTACTCTTCCGTCACTCCAGATTTTCCAACGATGGGGGCTCAAACTTGCAAACGTTTGACTATGAGGCGAATTTTCTATCTATTGCACTACTGGCTAATTGGGCTGTGGGTTCTTATCTGGTACATTAATAATGATAGAAGCGTGTCCATCGATGGAGGTACTTTTCATGTAAGACCCACTCTGCCGTGCAATTGTGCCCATGTGAACGGATAATAGTGTTCTGATGAATCCTCAAACCGATGTTGCCCATCCCGCCCGGTTCCGTGCCACGGAGCGGATGATTGGAATACTCGCGTGGATGAAACGAAAACAGTTTTACATCTATTTCATCAGCATTGGTTTTTAAGGGTTAACTCGGCATCACCTAATATTGCAAGTATCTGTGTGCCGTTAAAATGTAAAGTATGCTCTTCGCAGAAGGACTTGAATCCATTTTCTCAGCATCGTTCCTCAAAATCTCTAACATTGCGAAAATTACCATTGAAAATTTCAGAAGATAAATTGGCGAACATACGTTTGCTTTCGATAAATTCTCGTCAGGCCTTTACATTTATATGTTATGAATAAAGTATGGTGGTTGGTGGACAGATGACCTGTTCTCGTTGTCACTGTGGGGAGGAGGGGGGAGGAAGAGGGTGGGGGGAGGTTGGGGGAGTTGAGATCAAAATGTCAATGTCTAGACGGCCCGGCGTCCAGGACCGCCGATAAGGTGTGCGTGGCTGGACTTGGGACTTGGTCGTCTCTGCGGGGGCCCGTTTCCGAGGCCTGTGGTCCGCTGTGGGCGGCCGTGTTACTTAGTTTCGCCCATGGCAACTGGGGCGCCGCGACGAAATTCTTTTGGGCACATAGCAGCGGTCTGCGTGGCCTGATGGCGGCCGCCTCTGCCGTCGCCAACAGACGCTATCCGAGGAGTTTTGAGCAGCTTGAAGGCACCTTGTAAATCACTCGGAAGGCCTCTTTGGCATCCACGCGATGGTTCGAGTCTACCAGGTGCGCTAAGATTGAACTGTTTACACCTTTAAGTTGGCCTATCCCTAACCATGCGGGTATGTGTTCCTTTACTCTTTTGGACAAGCGCCGGCTCGTGCGACCAATATATCCTGCCCCACAGGAACAGGTTATGAATATATGCACATTGATGTTGTCTGGGCTGGCACTTTATCCTTAATCTCTCCGTATAGGATGGGAGTAGTCGAGAACAATACATGGGCGTTGGCTGCTGGGAAGGTAGTTGCTACGGCTTGACTCAGGCGCCTCCTTAGAAGTTCGCTTGGTCCGTCTCCTTGAATGGGACGCTAATAAAGATTCGTTTCTTTTCCACTTTTAATACTGAGGGCTTTGGCGGCCTTTCAGCCTTTCACCATACTTTATTCATAACATGTAAATGCAAAGGCCTGACGAGAATTTATCGAAAACAAACGTATGTTCGCCAATTTATCTTCTGAAATCTCTAACAGTTAATGCTGATTGTCAAACTGATAGTCTGTGTAAAGCTAAAAATGCTACAAACATAAACTTATATTGAGGTGATATACAATTAAAATTTAACTATCAAAACAAATAATACAAGGCCAGGCTGATGGACAATTATAATTGTTCGTCTACTGCTCATTAAATACGTTTTTATAGACTCAACATACGGAGATTACGCAGATCTCTGCATTTTCTTCTACAATCTATATAATACACGTTTTTGCGATGAAGGTGAACTGTGCCTACCTATTTTTGAGTTAACATAATAAAAAGTAAAATGCTTTACGTGTTTCAATGGGGCTCATTCTCCAATATAAGAGATCTCTACAACTTTTGGACAGTCGGCTGACGTCTGTTATCAATTTACTCCTGCAAACCTATAGACACAGCGTTGGGAAATAACTTTGTCAGCATTTTATGAAACGTGGTTAATATACGCTGCGATTATATTTTGATTTGAGTCTATAAGTGAGGAATAGTATTATGAATGGGAAAATTGCGAACATCGTATCGCAGCCACGCGTGAAAAATCATTTTATAAATGAAGCCCTTCACCACCGAGGTCATATCCATTTAAAGACGAAAATCACACTAGCTTACATAATCTTACTTCTCGAAAAATGTAGTGCACTTGACTAAATAAAGCCGTGTTTTGTCATTGCCAAGCATAAACAATGACTTATTGGAGACATTCTATAAGACTAATTATCCCCTGTTGTGGTCGAGTAGGCCAGAAATTGGCAATTGCTTGTATGGGATTCAAAGGGCAGTATTATATGCTTGCATTTATCTCATAAAAGACCGAGTTCATTAACACAGACGCCAGTAGCTATGCAGATTAAAGAATGCACCAGGTGAAGTCATAAATGTACCAATGTTTGTACACCAAAAACCATTTTATTCTTCAAAATTTCTTTTCAGTTATTTTGGGATTCTGATCACAACGAGGTTCAGAGTGTTCTTGACATTAGGATGAACACTTAATGATTGTACTGGTTTCAGCTGATTGACAATAAATAAGGACTATATCCTATGTGCTTACCAAACTCTTCAGAATAAAAGTTTTCTTAAAAATATGAATCGGATTAATCAGTACTTAAGCAGTCCTTCTCATGCAGCTATCACTTTGGACTATGGTTTGAGCTCCACCCAAATTTTTCAATTTATTGCCAAGAAAAATCAATATTCACAATACAAGTCGCGAATGAATATGCGTAAGATTAATTTGCAACAAAACTTTCTTGAACAGGTAATCCCTTGTGAAAGCATTTCACTAAGATATTTCAAGAGAAAACTGACAACCTTTGTTCGTCCTGTTTTAAGATAAAACAGTTAAGACACCTTTGCAGAGAAAATTGTCAGCATGTCTGAAGTGTTTGTATGCATGTTTGCCAATCGTTGGTTTTTTCGGTAGGGTTATACAAATTACAGCTTTATACGGTTATATCTTATCATTTTATGCCACAACGCTTACCAGATTTTCAAAATAGGATTTTTTAAACAAAATACGCTCTTCTTTTTCCAACAATCATGCATTATCTCATATGTACAATGAACTCACTTTCATGAAGATAAAACAAAATTGTCTGTTCTCTAAGCACATATCCTTAAAATTTTTCTGGTTTATAAATGCTCTTTGATAGCAAAACATGCACAAGAAAGACGTTTTTTCTGCAGCGTTTAATAGCATCAATAATTCCCCGGCTTTGAACAAACTTTTGATTTGACCCCATTGTGCTTCCTTTTTGCCCACACTATACCGATCTGAAAAGTATTCTTTTCTAGTAGACAGCAATTTGCACCTAACAACAATCAAAAGAAAACAAAATAAACAATTTCAAATGTTCAAAAGAAGAAGAAAAAGCAAAAGCGACCACTGGAACAAAAGTTCTTCTCGTAAACTGCCTCCTGGAACTCTATTATAAAACTAGATTGGCAACTTCAACTATGTGGTAAGTCCCATCTCAAATTTTGAACTTTAAATACAACCATATTAACCATCAACGCTAGTAGTATTGGCGCTACCATTGAGCATGTTCAGTTCATAATTGCTATCTGAAGCTCTGGTATAGTGAATAATCACTCGTATAAATAAGTATTGGCACTGATCTTGGAAGTTTCCTATAATTTATAAAATGTTATCAAGTTTCGGCTTATTTTCTGCATAATGCTGAGCAGTTGATACCGAAAGACGGTTACAGAACTTTGCGCGTGAAGGCAATAAAAAGACAACAAAATAAATAACCCCAAATGTTCAGCATAATAAGAAGCGACCTCTGCAGCAAAAGCTCTTCGTCTGAACTGCTTCCTGGAACTGTCATATTCCACTTTATTGGCAATTTTAAAATGTGTGGTTAATCCTCAGTCAAATTTTGAACCTTACATATCGTCAAATATACCACCAAAATAAGTGGTATTGGTGGTGCCATTGAGCATGTTCAGCTCATAAATCCTTACAAAAGGTCTAGTATGGTGAATACTTACTAGTTTAAATTAGTATTGCCATTCGTGCTGGAATTTCCCATTCCTTAAAAAAACGTAATCAAGACTCGACCTTTTGTCTGCGTAGTGCTAAGTAGTTGCTACTGAAGGAAGGTTACAGTGATTGATAAAATGCTACCAAAATTCCAGTGTTTGTTGACATGTTATCCTTACAGGCTACGCAAGCTGCAATTTGTGCATAATGTTCATTCACATTGATTCCATTTGGTCTAGAAAATCAAACATGCAACACTTTAGGTCCCGTTAAAAGGTTTATAAGGCATTACGCACGAGAAATAGCTGCATCAAATAGTATGTGTTCGAAAACATTTTGTATATCCCCTTGTGTGCACCGTTTAGTTTTTAATCACTACAAAATAAGTTTTAACTTCGCATAATCAGCAATATTTATGTGAGAGAAGCTGCAACTAGTCAAACAGCAATTGTGGTTAAGGCATTACTTTGGCAGCCCACGTTATTTTTAGAGAAAAGCACTACTACGTTGTTTATACAAAAACGAACGGCGTATTTAACTTAAACTGCTATGGACTATTGACTTTATAAAATAAGAAGAACTGTTACTCATGTGTTGGAATGTCCTTTCAGGTTGGCCTGACCTCTACTTTTTGTGTTAACCGTTCCTGCAAAGACAACACAGAGCCGGTTAGGGTATCCCAGAACCCAAGAGCTTAGGTCCATTCAGTCCATGTGAGTTTAGGTATGACCCAGTTGTACATGTCAACGCACTTTACATTGCACCCATTTTAAGATTGCAGATTTTTGCCTGTATTTTGCGTATTTTATTCCGTCTCGGACCCGTGGTCGATAGCACATTAGCTTCGGAACTGTTCCGTGAAATGGCTGAGTGCTTAATCTTAAACTATTTAGGGTTCTGTTGCTGCATATGCTTTATGAACCTGTTCTGATATATTATATGTACATGCTAAGCAGACAACAAGTTGTAAGGCCTATCTCCTCTCATGCGCCACTATAGGTTCACTATGCTATTTCTTATGTAGTTCTTACTAACAATAACGTCATGTGCCCTTTCGAACAATTTTTAGAATCCACTTACGTCCTCAGCTCAGCACTATATACCACAAAATGTAATTTAAGTGCTTCTGTAAAGTAGTAATTTTAAGGAGCACAGTTGGCACCAGTGTAACGGTTATTGCGGTTGACGCAATCTTCTGAAGCCACCATCACAATGAATACGATTTTTACTGCCATGGACTAGTGCTTCAATAAGACTAGCAGGGCTCTTCCTCGGGTTTTGGAATTTCCATCAAGGCTGGCCCGACATCTAGTTTCCTAATGATTAAGATACTCCATAACTCTTCTTGCGAAGCCGACAGGCAGCCTGTTAGGTTATTGCAATTGGACTAGCAGCTCAGGTACCTTTATCTAACATGGGAAAATTGCCGACAGGGAGCGTGTGCCAATGAAACCTGTACAACAT
>JAYGXS010000009.1:27174232-27210754 GCA_036362985.1 Ligula intestinalis | reverse complement strand
GTAGTAGTAGTAGTAGTAGTAGTAGTAGTAGTAGTAGTAGTAGTAGTGAGCACTCGCCCCTCCCCTCCAAGAGTTTTAACCGCCACATGTGCAGCGAATACGTGAAAATTAACATGAAGATTGTGTATCAATGAGACCATGTGGAAGGCACATTGTCGTTATTTTGCAGGGTCTGCCAAGCTCCCTAAACGATAGCTTCTCCATCAGACTTAAAATATCCACTTTCCCTCTCTCTATCGGTATGAGAACTACTAGATCAGTCGCGTTTCTATGCAAGATGGATTCAGAAGAGATCGAGTTCCACTTTCAAACAAGCACTGGTAAATATGATCAAGTAAATAAATGCGCGACCCCCTCAGCTCTGTGAAGGAGGTTAACTAGGTGCGGTAGGAGGCTGACTTAAAGTTCACACAGGCAGTGTGCGACGAATCTGATGGTAAATGGTAAGCTAGGGATACTTCGGATGGGATGCGGTAGGTGAAACAGACGAAAATCGTCCACCATATGTTTCACAGCACAGTGGTGCAGGGACGATCACTTGCGTGTGAAGTCATTTCAAATGATAGCAGACTTGCGCTGCATCTACCACACTCACTCCTCCCTCACCCCTTTGAGCCCGGTGTCAAGACAGAGTCAAGAAGACCGAAGGCGGCATTGGGTGCAGTGACTGCCACGGCCAGCGAACCCGTCTTTGCACGCCACAGCACGACCTGGCCTCCTCGAAAAACACACCCGGATGTACACAACCAGGAGAATAAGAGGTGCCCTCACCGTCTGACTTCCAGTCCACTCATTAGCTGATTGGCTGATGGTGCGTCTGGCTAATGCGTCGGCTGGCTGCCAACTCAGCCTGAAAATTGGCATTTCTTTATGCTCGGACAAATGCCAATGGCGAAAAGTAGTTAAGACCAAACCTGTGTATTTTGGCCCCGTGGGTAGGCATTAACCTGGGAGAGAAAAATGTACTTAGGCGACATTCGCGGACTCAAAAATCGATTGTCTTGCCGTGAGAATTACTTGAGGCATTACACACAAAAAATTATTATTTAATGAAACGGTAATGCTTCAAGTTTTGCGAAATTCTTTAATTTGTAAATGGGGGCAAGCTAGTGTAATGGATTTAACACCAAAGGCTTTGTCTAACTAAAACGTGGGGTGATTAGTCATAAAAGAGGGTCCTGGAAGTAACTGTAAAGTGATGTCGAATCTCGGCAAAACTATTTTCACAGTATTTGTTAGGACCCTTTTTGATCTGGTTCTCATCAGTTTATTTTTCAGTTTGGAATGCAAACTTGTTGCGTGAGTGTTGGTTGTAACAGAGCCAATCTAATAAGATTCAGCCCACTATTAAGGTATGCGCGCAACAACTCAGTAGGTTGATGAACCTAGCAAAGATGAAGGAAACGGCCCTCAAGCCGACAGGAAGATGACTACGTTTGCTTAGTTGAAAAAAATGATTCATTTTCGGTTTGCGAAGTACAATGTAGCCTCGGTTGTCGAGGGGCCCTACCCACGAACATTTCAGGCAACCGGCGAACCACCAGCAGAAAATGTGTGTCGTTTAGCGAGATTTGTCCAATTAACGAGGTTTCAATGTCTGTGTCCGCCGTAGAGTCTCGCTCGCAGGGCACCGTTTCTCGGTCACTTGCAGCCAATCAGTGAAGTGGTGCAGTTTGATTGGCTACGTTTCAGAAGACGAACGTTTCACAGGACGAGCTTGGTGTCGGAAGGGATTAAACTCGTTAACCAAGGTCCCAATATATATGTAAATTTGACCTATTTTCTATCTGACAACATTTTTTGATAAAGATGAATACTATGCGCGTTCATTTGCGCAGCAAAGTATAGAGCATATGCGAAACCGACTTCACTCCATTACTGGCATATCTACCGCAAGCTTTCGCAGTAGAAGTCAAATATTTCCGATAAGGAAGACGCATTGAATCCCTAAGTATACTCAAAATGCCTACGACTGATAGCCTTGACAACTAAAATGTAAGGAAGTCATTGTGTTTTATGATCATGCGAGACAGAAACAATAGCAAAGTGTCCAATAAAGTTTTAAGAAACGCTTAAAACTGATCAAACTTCACTATCCGTGAGAACCACACGAGGATATACCGAGTAAATATTCCTAATGTGACGCTTTTTGGAAGTTAAACCAGCACCCGACGGTGTTCTGCTGTGGCTTTGGATTCCGTTCATTCTCAGTTTCTGTGGCGCACAATGGATCCGAAGCCTATGCCGGCAAAAACCACTGATGTGCTCAGGGCTTGTATACAGTTCAGCCAAGGCGAGAGGTCTGGTTCACAATAATCTCACCTGACCGTTCGATATTCGATCTGGCGTACACTAAGGCTGCCTTTTTTTCCTTATCCTGATTAAATATGTCCTGGACTAAATTCCCGGAAGAGCCTATCGCGGTTTGGGCGTTGTCGAATATGCCCTTAGACGCCGGCTGACTGTCCTGGTTTATCCTGGCGATATTGTCCTGACGGCTTCAAGCTCTGGAGACCTACAGAATGTGGTGCCACGAATGGATGGGTCGCTAAATCAACCGGCTTACCTACCAACGTTGAGGGGACTAAAATGCTGTAGCGTTGTGAGTCTGATGAGAAAGAGGCACACCTCAAGGCAAGGGTCCCTTCTAAGCAACATCGTAATTTAATATAGTATAACTAACGACTTATTTTGTTGTATATTATTCAGTTTAGTTTAGTTATTCGTTTATTATTTAGTTTTAAGAAGTTTTAGCCTAGTGAAGATTTTAGTTGGTTTACTTTAGTGAGCTTAGGTTTAATTTAGTTGTAGTTTAGTCTTTAGTTTTCTTAGTTTTAATTTAATTAGCTATGTTCTAGTAAACTACAGTGCTGCTTATAAAGAACCCTTACCCACCTCAGGAGTACTAACTGTCAGCTTGCAAAAGAGGATATGCGTAAAACTTTGAAAGTGTCATGCATTCGACACCAAAGGGAGCTGCGGGTGTCGGGTATCATTTCGGTCTGCTCTTCGATATTGTTGTAAATGCTAGGCAGTGCACATGAAAGACAAGCAAAAAACTCTCGGCGTTTGGCCAGCACTTCCTCGAAGTCAGCATTCGGACGAATTCTACAGTAGATGGCCAATCTCATGAAACTCGGTGAGGTAAATTCAGACGATAGGCTGTCGGCAACCAAAGAACTCGATAGGTTTATTATCTGTTGTAACGGAAGCAACTCAAATCCTAAGATTTTCCTTCAGAAAGGGGTAGTGCTAGGGCGACCTAACGAACACCCTAACAGGCAGATAGCATGCAAGCGTGAGGCGCACTAACGGCAGCCTATCGATCGGCCTACAGGCGGTGAAGCATACTGAGAGGCAATCAATCAATAACTTGAAATTAAAACTAGTCATCCGTTGAGTCACCAGCCAATAATACCGGCGACTATTTCAGGAGAGGAGTTGATTTGCACAATGGACATCGTATTACAGGGTTTGTTGTTCTAAGTACGCTGTACCTATCTCACTCAAAGACTTCTGCTGTTTCACCCTTCGAATCGTGTTCTTCCTTTGGGGACTCATACAAGGCGTTATTGGGCGGTGATATATCGGTTTGGGCATCCGTTACAACATTATTCGCCTGGTCTATTCCAGAAAATGCCTTTTTTCACATCGAGTATGCCTATACGTAACTTTATCAGTCAAAATGTTTACAAATTTGAGCGAAAATCCACGCATCCCTGTAATCTGGCGGTTTCCCACGCTAGACTACTTTTTCGCATCTGTGCGGGCTTTTCTAGGAAAAGAGTGAACAAAAGCTCGATTTTTTAAGAAGCGGAAATCGCTGCATTCGTCAATCGATTTTTCTCGCTATGTAGATCAGGGGAAGCAAGATGCAAGCGAACAGGTGTTTCTAGAAACTCTGATGTTTTATCGATTCAAAAATTGAAAATCCAAGTAAGTTGATTTCCTAAAACACAGTAACAACATCTACTAGCAATCCTTTGTTTAAAAATCTCGATATTTTGCTGCCCTTTGCGAAAACGATTATATCTTCTTGCGACGATCCCATCAACGATCGCACCTTGAGATCATAGTGTACGCGGCCCCGAAACTTTCTCTCTTGTGTCCGCCCGTAATGGACTGTCGACGATCTTGGCGGGTATTTCTGTTTTCGCCACCTTGGCGCTGGGCTCTGCAGTCAGTAGGGAAATATCTGGCAGCATATTCCACACTTCGGTGACCTCTACGGCCCCCTCCCCTTTTCAACCTAGCGTACTGTCTTCTCGTGAGCAACCATGTATTTCCTGAAAAATCACAAGGAGATTTTTAAACTGTCTGCGCTCATTGATTAACTTTCAGCTGACCTCTACCGGAAGTCATCTGCCCCGATCTGCCTTGGCCCTGACAGATGTACTAGCTAGTATTGCTGGCAAAGACAAGGGTGACTGGAATGACCATTTTCGGCTCATTAGCCGTTGTCAGCCAGTCATATTCAGACACAGGCGGAGTGGGCCGAATTAGTTCCACCAACGAGTGTACATACACCCTGACCTAAACAGGCGAGAAAACGAGCTCGTGGCTCAAGGGTTAGGGCATTTGACTCTGATCAAGAGGGTCGCGAAATCGAGGCTCAGCTGAGACACCACTTGCGGGGTTGGTTGTGACTGGCTGACGACGGCTAATAAGCCCGAAACGGACGCATTCCAGTCTCCATTGTCCTTGCCAGCAATACTATCTGCCTACTACTGCCTGAGCTACTTTCCTTTCTTCCCTTACATTGCCTCGTGTCATTTTGCATCGCTAATAAGCCCAGATACGATCGTTTTGGTAGACTAACACGCATGTACACATACAGGCAGTTCAAAGGTACACACACCTAAATTTTCCTCAACTGAAGTATGCGGTCTCGCGCTTTTGAATGAGCTATCTTCCACTAATGCTTATTGAAGAAACGGGACGGGCAAATAATAAACAGTTTTCGTAATATCCTAGTCGTGCATTGAAAATCTTAAAAACGGAGCCTACTGAAACATAGCAAAAAAGGCTCCATTATAAAGAGAAATGTGAGTAGATGCAAGCTTTTATAAAGTACTACTTTTAAACGGTATTCTACTTGTGTTGATTTATTTACTGGTTTTGCAGGGACAGGCTTCTTCTAAAGTTAAAATTTGATTTCACTCAGTAACCTCAATTCTTTCTTTTTTTGGAAGTTTCCGCTTTTCTAAATAAGGATTTCGTATTTCTAAACAACGTAATATGACCTCGGCCATTCATTTGTTTCCAATGTGTTTAAGGTCGTTCATTGGAAATTATAACCGGAAAAGACATGGAAAAACGAAATGGTCACTTCTGGCTTATTAGTCGTCATCGGCTACTCCTACTTAATCTCTGGGAACCAAAGCAGACGCGTCTTTGACCGCTTTCCCACCTGCCCTCGCGGAAGCCAAGGTCTGCTACACCAAACCTCCTCCCTACGGTGGATCTATCTACCCTCCTCTCCATCTCTCTTTTTGACGACGGAACAGCCCCTCCCGACCAAGCTGCTCTGACTTCCCCTCCTCGCCGCCGGGATTGGGGCCAACTCGGCGGGGCTACTGATCCAACAAGGGCTACTAGGCAGCCAGCCAGCCAGCCTACTTAATCCCTAGGGTGGCGATCGCCGAGATTTGGACCCGCGACCCTTTGATCATGTAGTGTAACACTCTGCCATTGCACAACGGACCCGTTGTTTCTGTAGGTTGCAATTATGAATATGCTGAATGAGAGAGCGCCCACCGATCTGATTTCGAAACATACTCGTCCCATCGCTGTGCCTTGGAGCTCAATCTATAGAGCCCTCGCAGGCTCACAGGCTTTTAGTAAGTGATGACTGTCTGCGAGGGCTCTAGACACAAGGGGACGAGCATTTTCCGTTACCAGATCTGTGAGCGCCTTACTAGGATCGTCATTATTGTTTTAAAGTATTTGACCTTTCGTTGGTGTCGGTTTGCCGTTGACAAAGCATCGTTCGTAAATTTCGGTAATTCTACTGTGACAGGTCGCATACTTTACGCAACTGGTGTCGAAACGAAGAGACCACATTCGCTGAGGACGTTCAGGCACATCCTCTGACGTCTAACACCCCAGCCCGTCAAGACATGGAGGTAGTTCTTGGCCTTAACATGCTTTGTTGTACCCCCCAAAAGAACCGCGTGATAGATGCGATGGACCAACAGGGAAGAAGGGGGTCAGATCAGGTAACAGCAGGCGGTATTCGGGTTGCGCGCCGATAACAAATGCCGAACATGGGGGGGGCATACGTAGGCGCGGCCTCGGCCGCACCAGCCACCTGCGTCTGATCCCACATTTGGTCTTCTTGACTCTGCCCGGACACCGTGCACGGGTGCGTGAGGGAAGAGAGAGCGTGGTAGATACTGTGCAAGTCTGCTATCACTTAAAACTAATTAATGCGCAAATCTCTGCGCCAGCGTCAATCTGATTGGAGCAGCATACGATGGACAACCGACGGTCAAACGGCCATTTTTGGTCTCCGTCATTGGATAAGACATTTTAAACTCAACCTTCCAGACCGCATGACGCCTGTAGACGTCTAATCTGCAACATAACTGGGGTCGCACAGACCAGGCCAGGCTGTAGCCGGGCCAAGTGCGCTAACAACGAGCAGGCCTTAAAAGCTGCACAGTAAGAGGTCGGATTATAAACCTTGTGTGGGCCTTGCATAAAGATCTGGCATTGAATGTTTTCAGAGTGATTTTTGTCAAGTAGCCCAGTGCTTTTAGATATAACTGCAAGTCAGCGAGTAGCTTAGGGTTGAAAACAAATTTCATTGCTTTTAACGTCAGATGATGAGTCAGTTTTTTCTAATGGTCTCTTTTTGCTTCTTCTATTCTCTTCTGAGTGATGTATAATTCAAAAAAATGACAAAAACGCATACCTAGGGCATTCGCACTGATGGTTAATTAAGGTATAACTCTGTAATTGTCTCCCCCCGCCTCCTCCCCGCTTTTTCTTACCACTACGAACTGACGACCCCTGACAGTTGATTTGTGTACGCACACTAGAATAAGCCCCCTTTTTGTTGCTGTTTCTTATGTCTGACGATGGACTCCTGGAAGAGTTCGAAAGCTCAGCATAATAAACAAATTGATCTGGTGGTCGACAATCCTTATTCCTTATTGCACACTTTCTTGGAGACGAAAATAAAAAAATTGAAGCATTGTTTTCCCGGAAGAAATTTAAACAGGACATAGCCAAGGAGATTCGCAGATAAAACACGGACTAATTCAGAAGACGAAGAAGCGATCACTGGAGCAATAGTTTTATTGTCCTGACGTTTCGGATTCCGTCGGGAATCCTTAGTCATAGGTAATTGTATACAAGTCTGAGACATGCGCAGATAAGGGTGACCGCTACGAACTATAAATACCGTGCAATCTGTGCATGCATCACCCTTATCTGCACATGTCTCAGACTTGTCTACAATTACCTATGACTAAGGATTCCCGAAGGAATCCAAAACCTCAGGACAATAAAACTCTCGTTCCAGTGATTGCTTCTTCGTCTTCTGAACTGATTCCTGGGACTTGCGTATTCAATTATATTGGCAGCACGGACTGATGGTAAGTCAGCTCTGGTTGAGTGCCCCGTAAACGCGGTAAACACGGCAGAGTACTACTGTAGAGTGTGCCCTGTGTTAGTGGGGAGATGCATAGCCCTAATAAATGACACACGTAGGGAAGGAGTGTGGCGCCCACGCATATGTGTGGGCTCACGCCATGCCAGCCATCTGAGCCCTCACCTATTTTCTTAACTAAGAGCGACTGCGCAGGACTTTGTACTCCGGCACCAAATCGATACATCCTATGCCCAAGCTGCCCTTGTAATTACACAGGTCAAACTGAACGCATACACGGATCGCACACATATTAACATGGGCCGGCTGTACGGCGGGATGACGAATTATCGCAAGTTGCTGGTCACACCTATGAAACGGGCCATGGGTTTAAATTCGCAGCCGTAAACATACTCACCCACGCCGGAAACAATACGAGCCGATAATTGACTGAAGCCTGGTCGACTGATGGGTAGGTTTGGCGCCGGTGTACAGAGCCCTGCGCGGCCACCTCTAGACGTGTGTCACTGATAGTCGATTGATTTATACCCTACATAATTGCCCCTTTTTGAAGCTGTTGGTACCTCTGACGCTCAACTCCTGCAAGAGGTTTGAAGATCAGAACAATAAACAAACTTTTCCGGGGGGTCGAGCCGTCTTCGCCTTAACTCCTGCAAACGCCTGGAACTCGAACCTTCGCATTTATTCGTAACGACCTTGTCTGCGCGGTATTTAAGCGGTACCTACACAGAGGCGCGCACACACACAGAGGTATAGTTGTGGAAAGAAGACTGTGCTGGGGGGAGAAGGCCCCGCTGGCTGACAGAAGCCACTGAAATACGATGCGCTGCAAGTAAAACCCAGGGCTGTATCGCGAAAACCAATGGCAGCACTGCATCAGCAGAGTCGCCGGGCCAATGGGAGTCAGCTGTCAGCGGGGAGTGTGACTGCTTTCCAACGAAAGCATTCGGGTCGATAAATATATGTGTGTGTGTGTGTGTACATATATAAGCCGAGCTCAAGCAGACGCATAAAGAAAACCACGTGACATTTGGAGGAAAACGACAATAAGTACTATGGTGTTTGCGCAAACGTGACACTTCACTGTCACTGCCGTTAGCTTGGTGTGTTTTTTATTGCCTGGCGTGTGTGTGTGAGTGTGTGTGTGTGTGTGTGTGTGTCAAAATCGACGGTTGAACTGTCGTGTGTAAATTAGCAGGGCATTTGCATTGATTACCGCACGAGGGACTAGTGAAAAAGTAAGTGGTCAACACATCCACGCAAATGAACTTCACAGTTTTGAAAAAAGCCAGCAGTGAACGCAACAAAAACACCACAAACGAGTTTAAACGAGGCAGAGGTGACGAAACGTGCTGTACTTACTAAAGCTGGAACTTTCTCGTCTTTTGTTCAACTTCGAACATTGAAAAAGGAGAATCAGGTAACAATGCCTGCTCTTCACGCCCTATACATTTTCCTTGCTCGTGGATTAAAGAATTTGACTACTGATAAAACGGTCAGAGGTCCAAGCCTCGGGTAGGGCACCACTTGGGGTTGGATATGACTGGCTGACGATGGCTAATGAGCCAGAAATGGCCATCCCAGTCTCCATTTACTTTGCCGGCAATGCTATCAGCCTAGACTGCTAGCCGGTGTGCGACTGCAAACGGGGCTCCAGAATGGGCCCCAAGACAGATCGTGGCCAGTGAGTTACGTTAGTAAGTGGTGAACGTTAATCAATGAGTTTCTTTCTTCCTCTTCTTCTTCTTCTCGGAAAGAATGGCCCTTACTCAGTCGAATAAAGTCTGTAAAATCGGCATGCTTTGCCACGGAATACGGAATAAAAAAGGTTATGCTAGACAGAAAGACGAGGGGGGAGGTACCTGCCCATTCCGCATTGCGCCATCTGGTTCTTTCGATGAGGTAGACAATGGCAAAAATTCGGGATTGAAGGTCGCGGGCCTAAAGGGGCGAAAAAAGTTGCTGAAGTACTGTTTGCTGGCTCTCAACAGTCTAGAACCTCTCGAATAAGTCAATGGAAATCCTAATCATGGGAGTGTGGATGTTTTAGACTGAGCTCAGAGCATACTGGACCGCTTTAGGGCTCGAAAATTGTGGGTAGAACCACAAAATCCCCCAACTTTGCGTAAAAGTGTACGTATTGTTCAAAGAGCATCGGCTGAAAGTAAAAGCAGTCCTCTTTGGTGATGGTTTGAAGACCCTGTGTGCCGTGCATCAACAGTTGGAAATCTTCGGTTGGCACCTCGAGGAGGTTATCATCGAGGTCGTTAGATTGATGACTTACTTACTTTTACTTCGTCCGATTAGCTACTGTTGTTGGATGGATCGGCTTCAGGGATAGCGGCGGTCCATTGGCGGCGATCGGAAGCGAACTCCTCGCAAATGTTAATCCATTGTTTGTTCCAGTGTCGCAGGCAGTAAATGGTTACGAGGCCTATCCGTTCGACAGTTGATTTCACGGAGTTGAGCTATGTCTTCAGTTGACTGCCATGTTGGTATTTTCATGTTACACTTCGATGGGGGTTCACGAACAACTTGTAGAGGTCCGTCGATGGCTTGCGCAGGACATGGCCAAACAATTGCAATTGGCGATGCCTGCGCGATTCGGTTCTTGATTTCATCTTTAGCCTGTCTGTTGGCTAGCATATTCGAGTCAAAATAACGGAAGTAGCTAACTTCTTTGATGGGTTGACTGCAGATAAACAGTGGTATTGATGTGCCAAGACGCGTAGTCAGGAATTTCGTCTTGCGTAAATTAATCGTCAGACCAACAGTTGCAACGAAACTGGTGATTCGATCTAGCGTTGGCTGTATTAACTGAGGGGTTTTGTCCATTACAGCAATGTCATCGGCATATTCTGGGTCAGGTACTCGGAATTCAGGGCTGATTTCACATCCATTATCAGGTAGAATTGATTGATGCATCACCCAGTCGATCAAGAAGTTGAAGATTACTGGAAAAAGAGAGCATCCTTGTTGAACTCCACAAGTCAGTGCGAAAGACTCTAACCCTGCACCAAATTTTTTACTTAGACTGATGTTGTGCAATAGTATGCCTTGATCGGATTGAGCAACTTTATTAAGAGAGCGTCAGCAAGAGAGATTTGCCATAAAAGCTTCGCTGTCGATGGGATCAAAGGCGGTCTTGAAGTTAATGAAACAGGTGGTGGTGACCCGTTGATTCTCGTGTCTGCGTTCCAGTATGCGATGTAGGATGAGGATCTGGTCAACACATCTTCTACCTCAACGAAGTCCTCCTTGCTTAGGACGAGTGGAAAGATCGCGCTCAATCTAAAATCTACGGAGAAGGCTGGTCGCAAACACTATGGTGGCTATATCGACGAGACTGACGCTACGATAGTTTGAACATATGTACATGTCACCAGGCTGCGGTATCGGCAAGATAATGGACAGTGACCAGTCAGTGAGGATGACTTCTGTAGTTCACATAGTTAAGTACAGTCGATGAAGTGATTCTGTCAAAGCAGAATAACCAGTTTTGTAGGCTTCCACTGGAATATCATCCTCACCCGATGCCTTCCGACCTTTTAGTCTTTGCAATGCCGTTTCCAGTTCAGCTCTCGTAGGTGGTTTGCAGTTACTAGCGTATGGAATTTCAGTTGATAGCTGCAGGTCCGCGGGTAAAATTATAGGCAGATCCAGTAGCTCACTGAAATGCCCTCGACATCGAGCGATTTTACCCGCCATATCAGTTATCACTTGACCCTAGTTATCCCGAACGGTGATGCAAGGCGATTTATGTTTTCCGGCTGTTTTACGCAATAGTTAAAGAGCTGGCGGAAGCTACCAGAGTCTGAAGCCGATTCTATGGAGCCAGCTAACTCGGTACAATGGTTTTGACGGTCACATCTTGCTGATCACCTATTTTGACGTCTAAATGAGCGGTAGTTCTCTGAATTTGACAACCAAGCGATCCTAGCTTTTGCCGAGGGATGGAGGGTCGTTGTGGAGACCCAGTCCTTTTTCGGTACTACCTGTTGTTGCATGCCCGTAACGCGTCTCCCAAGTTTGGCTACTGAGTATCGGGCGAAGTTTGATTATCGACTTTATCTGAAGGTTCAATGTCAACAGTGAATCGATCTTTGATCCGTGCACCGAAACTTTCGTTGAACGCTACACGGGTTTCTGAGTTGGATATTGCCACAACGTTGACACGTTTCGGGGGCAATCTCTTACATCGATTCGACAAGTTGAGCTTGAAGCGGATCCAACTTCAACACCTCGAAACGATCAGCTTTGGGATACTGAAGTAGCCCACCATGCGCGTACCAAGATGTACTCTATCTGGTTTGCTGTTCGATTATCGTTTGAATGCTACGTTAGAAACTACCGATGCGGGGGTTGAAAACGAGTGTTTCTCACGACGAGATGGTTATAATCAGCCAATTCTACAAATCGTTCTTCGTTGTCGCAACGTTGGCTCAGTCCATATTTTGCGAAGATGTGCCTCGTGGTTTCACCGCATGAGCCAGTTCTGGAAGTACAGTCTCCGGCGACGAAGAGCAAGTCTATAGGAGGTATCCTGGCCACTGTAGCTTGAAGGCGTTCATAGAAATGCGTCTTAATTGCTTCATCCGCTTGCAATGTTTTGGCATAAACGGCAACCACAGACATATTTGGTAGACTGCCATTAAAACGGGCTGTGGCAAGCCGCTCTGAGATAGGCCCAAACGCTAAGAGTGTTATGCAATTACTTTTTCATGGCTACTGCCATGCGTGTGTCCTTTGTTTGTTTGTGGAGCACTGGGAAAGAGCACGTACTCAGTATCCTCTTGTGGGACCTTGATTTCTCTCGTTCCAGAGTCTGGGAGACGAATTTTTGCCAGACAGGTATGTCTACCTTATTGTCCCACAATGCGCGTGCTAGAAGTCCTTTACTTCCGGCATCAAGCGATGTCCGCATATTTCAGCAACCGATATTTAAACTGTGTCGCGAATTTAGGATACTGGCTCACATATTTGACATTCTGGGCACCAGACAACAACGGAACGCGTCGCTTCCCGAAGATGCCGTAGCATTGTTCAAGTTGAGAGTACTGGCTCGCATATTTTGCACTCCGGGTACCAGGCGACCACGGAACGCGTCGCTTCCCGGGGACGCCTTGCAGTACTGAGATCCGTGATATTCGTTTTGTTCGTAAAGTTTCTTTGGAATTTTGTTACAGATTATGTGCCCGGTGTTACCTGCCACTGTCCTCTGTTAGCCATGAGTATACCCATGTTGCCCGCAATCCACCGCGAAGAGGCCGAAGGTTATACTGATGATCGTTTTCAGTTAATCATAAATTTGATATAAACAGTTGATTATCGACCAGTACTGGTGCAGTCTACTTTAATAAGCTCTGATAAGTAACCACCTTCCAGTTTAAGATCCAACAAATAAACCCGACGATAAAAATCGCATATGTTGATAAAACGCTAATGCGCATTGCGCAAAAATATCGGTAATTTACTGTCGTGATTGGGATATAGTCGAGTTATTCAGTACGCAATAGCCGAACAGTCGAGAAGAATGAGAAGTCGAGTACCCTAGAATTGGGCTTTACTCATCTTATAATTGTCGTACATGAACTGAAAAGGGATGAAGAGCGGTGAGGATTATATAGGCGAAAAGCAAGCGTTCGTAAGGAGGCAGGGGTGAATGTTAATCAACGAGTGTAAGAAGGTAGGGGTGAACGGTAATCAACGAGTGTGATAAGGTAGGGATGAAGGTTAATCAACAAGGGTGAGCGGAAAGGGGGTGAACGAGTGTCAGATTAGTATTAACACCACATTTACAAAATCTGATCTTATATGACTGAGCAGGACAGTTAGATGAAACAGTTTTATGAATTCATATCAGTCATGCTCTCTTCACCTCCTGTAACTGCTATACTTTTCGAGGGCGTGAAAATGCATAGACAGATATGTTTTTCATTGTTATTATATGTCGTTCACATACTCGACTAGTCTCGCTTTTAGTGTGCTTTCTTTCCACTTAGGTTGGGTGCTCACACCATTTTGACACCGTCGCATGACTTTGGAGTTCAAGGTCTTGCATGAGGAGACCTTCATTGTGGCATTGGCGTGTTCGAAGAAACTGGTCCTTAAGTCACTTCTTGGTCTATACCTACGCCATCCTGTCACGAGTATATGGCGTTACGCTTGGTGGAAATGAATGCAGATTTTTGCGGGATCCGACGCATACATCGGGTGTTGTCATATCCAACTTAAAGGTCCTCCCATCTTCAGCACGAAACAAAAAGGATGGTTAAATAGGTGTATTAAGTGTGAATTTCCGTTTTCTGCCGCTAAATGTTATGCAAGCAGACGCTGGAGAATATCCAAATCAGTAGGATTCAGTAAGGCGAGATTCTGCACTCAGGGGTTCGCCATTCCTAACTCGACCTGGACCGCAGTGCTGAATGATCTGAGATCGCCTTAATCGATGGCCAGGCTGGACTTGTCGTTATTATGCAGGAACAAAACGTGCGTGTAGGTGATGGTATTGGTTAATGGAAGTTCACCTTCAGTGGTTCTGTCAATGGCAGGAGCGAGAGAAATTGAAATGACCAGTTCGCATGGACAAAGATATTTTCTAAGGCTAGCAAAAAAACCTATTTCCAGCATATAATTGTAAAGTGTAAGGTCATACTCTTAGATTAACAGTTAGTGTGGACAAAGTTAAATAGGAAGAAATATTTCCTACAGGTAAGAGTAAATGTTGTCACACGTCTTACAAACTGTATGCATAAAAAAATCACTTAAACAAAGCAATGCTGACAGAAAAGCCAATTTCTGCCAGTTTATCTTTCTGGAGAAAATTTGGGTGCTATCAAAAGGGAAAACTTTAAAAAGAACTGACTGTTAATGTGATCTAATAAATGGAGCCAAATGCAGAGCCAGGCTTCGACAGAACATTCTTGCTAATTAAAGAGGCCTTCAGAAAACAAAATTTTCAAGAAGACTAGTAAAGTTAAACGATGGCAAGAAAATAATCCGTGCAAGAGAGTGAATTCAATTATCGCCTTTTTGCCTGTAATGAGGAGACACAGACGGATTGACTTGCTTTTTCCGGACTCAATGGTGAATTTATGAACGTAAATTCGTTTAAAACTTATTACTATGACACTTAACTGACCCACTTCAATGACGGCAATATAGTTATGAGCACCTTTGATCAAGGGCAGAACCGCGAGCCACAAAGCCAGTGTTATCAATCACAGGTATCTAGACCAGGCAAAATTCACCCGAATTATTTGCTTACTTGTCATACTTGGCGTTTTTTCTTCAAAGGTAAGGAAGATTGGAGTTTACTCTAAACACTGTAATGGATAATTAGCGGCTGATATGGAAAGTCTCCTCTCCAGATACATTGACAGTCATAAAACAGGTTATTTGAACACAAAAAGAGAAGGATGTGTGTCTTCCTGGTAAAACCAGCGATGAGATATTAAAATCGCTGATAGTCAGGCAAGGGCGTAAGGGCTTCATAAATAAAACTACACGAATAAACTAGATTAGCCGTACAGTTAACGTGTAAGGCTTACTTCGTATCCTCGTCGGGCGGATGTAAATCCTCAATGACATATGGCTCTTCGTTGAAACGGACCTGGCAGAGTTGACTGGGGTCCTTTTTCTTTGGTGTGGCTGAAAAAGGAAGAACGTTTTTGATGCATGCAAGAATTTGTAGCCTAATAAGGTCTTGAAATGACAATTATAGGCGTAACCAGTAGTGCACTCTGTTTGTATACCTAGCTGCCAACAATAAAATAGCCTGCCATTAGTATCATGTAGTATTGAACGTATACTTGATGAACGCAACGGCTTGGACAGCTTGCAATGCAACAATAACAACTCTTAAAACGTAAACATAAAAACATTAAACCTACAGTTTCCATAAATGGGTATTTTAAAATGGACTCGACACTAGCAAACGTCAGCTAAACATAGCATGCCAATGTATAGTTAGAATGGATACAACGCTTGAAGTCTTGCTAAATGGAGAGAGCAAGCTGCGTGTAAGTGCAAGGGAAATGCAGAAATTTGTGTAGTCTACCTCAACTTACAATTTGACAACACTAGGTAGCCATCCTGTTAATTCTCTCAGCCACCCCTTAGATTGGCTTGTGAATTTAAGGACATAAAAACCCCAAAAGGCGCAGTGAACTAGTAAATCACAAAATGTATCACTAACGATAAAATTTAGCCTCTTATTTGTCATGCCACGAAGGAGGAATCACTAGACGACTTAATCAAGCGCGTTTATTGTGCCTTTTTCTTCGATGAGATCAGTTTCATGTCAGTTTAGCGAAAGGAAAATTAAGGAGAGCCTCTCCGGGTCTAGCGTAAATGCAGTAATCAAAGTATGTTTCCTGATGTTAGCCACTTATATACATAACAGAGGTATTCACAGCCTGAAATGCGGAGGAGAGAGCTACATAGGCGGATCTCGAGTTAGCCATAACGAAGCGACTTAAAGGTACCTCGATACCTTCACAAA
Source organism: Ligula intestinalis (assembly GCA_036362985.1). Lineage (NCBI taxonomy): Eukaryota > Metazoa > Platyhelminthes > Cestoda > Diphyllobothriidea > Diphyllobothriidae > Ligula > Ligula intestinalis. The sequence goes on along the minus strand of JAYGXS010000009.1, from coordinate 27,194,636 downwards.
ACGTGCTCACAAACAATCAGCACGACACAAACGACCGGTGAGTTTACAGTCAATAGGACTTGGTAATCACTTTTAAACTGTAGATCCCATTCCGGCATCGTCCACTGCCGATCAGTGCACGACAAAAATGACTTACCCTACCGATGCGCCATAACAAAGTACGTTATTTCTAATACATTTTTCGCAATTCAATACTCCTTCGCTACATAAGCTTGTACATACCACACTAGACACACAATTGCGTCGCTTACAGAAAAGTATGATTACTGAGTTAAAACATCTAGCACGGGACAAATAAAGCAAAAGGTAACGGATTATGAGCGATCATTAACATTAATCTAAGCGTGGAACAAAGCGTAATGGCTAACTTTCCCCCGTCGCCATTTTCCGTGAAAGCCGAGAATTCGATATGGCCTCTGCACGGATCCGTTGGCCAAACACGCTATCGACAAACCATTAAAATATCGAAGGTATGCTATCGAGGCGCCATTGCTTTAAGATCGCCTTGCTTCTACGGAATGTGCACAAAAATGAAACGTTTACTTCACAGTACAATCAAAACAAACTACAGAGTCATCGCGATTTCACTGTAAGTCAAGAGTCGCAAAGGGACTGACAAAACGATATTCTAATAAATTATTTACTGGGATCTTTGGGCGGCGCTGTTTCCATCCATACGTTATACCTACGAATTTGTTCCTACGGGACGTTATTCCAAAAAAATCACATGCCTGTCTCATTGAGCAAAATAAAATTTGTTTCTGTTCTTCTGAAAGCTCCTGCAAGAGTTCAGGTTCGATATACATATTTTTCAAGATTTCCTGCAACATTGTTGTAGCTGTGGATAGTAAGGCTAAGAAACAATTATTTAAAGTAGTGCACAAGGGCAGCCTGTTCAAATAAAGCTCTTTGTCGTTAAAGGCAGCGAGCTCTTTCATGTCACCGTGGAAACATTCATCCGTATATACATTTACAAACTCAATGCAAAAACGAAAAACTAAGGATAAATGTGCATTTTTACGGTTACCACATGACGTTGTTAACCAATGTTACAGTTAATACGCAAACGTAAATTTAGAACTGTTTCGCTATTTCAATGTAAACCAACTCGTTTTTTGTATGAGTGACTGGGTTGCACTGCTTTGTACACATAATATGTGCTATCGCAAAATGCTGAAGGAATGTGTTTACCGATAATAATAGTCAGAATATGACCCCGCCCGGTAGCAAGAAGGACGATATCAATCTACTTTTTCACTGAAAGAAACAGCCTTCAATCATAAATTGAATCGTAAAAATGCATTATTGTCACTTGCCGTCGATACACTCATTGGTCGACAAGGACATTTTCTGCAAATTGGAGTCCTGTTGGAAATTTTGGGCTTGGCCTAGACAGCCTATTAGTCCAAACCAGTCTCTAACAGCTCGTTGGGGGTTTCTGAGGTGCATCTGCAAAAGGGCTGAGTTGATCATTTATATAGTGTAGTCAGCGAAAAAGCGAGAGCATCAAAATTGATAGACAACCCTTTTCGGGAGAGGCCTCAGGGAACCACCACGACTAATGTAACAAACAGGAATAGTGGTGTAAATCCCGTTACCTGAGTTACTACTTGCGATTCCCAATCCTCGAAGCCGTGCACTTTGCCGAAGTCGCAAACAAACAGAGAAAACCTATGTATAGCTAAAATGCACCCACTCTGTCATCTCCAATGCAAACCACACAAGCTTTACACCAGATATTTGATGACAGCATCGTAGGAGCGAAATATGCCAACAATGGCTAAAACGGTTTTTATAATACGGGGCACATCTGATCCAACTGTCACTTCCAATATTTTCTTAACAAAATACTGGTACTGTTTAGGGTATTGATGTGGGAAACGCCTTGGGCTTTGGAATACGGCCAGTGGTCCCGTTTGAATCCACGCGTTCGAGACCTCTTAAAGTCGCCCTGCCCAGTAGCTAGGAAGTCAGACTCATTCTGTTTCGGTGTTTTAGGATAAAACTATCCGACCCTGGAGATTTTATGTCACGAATTCTCAGCAGCGGAACGGATGAAAAGTTGTTGATGTTTTACCGAACTGAGATACATGCTCAGCGTAGGGGAACGAAAATTTGTAATTTACATCAACCGAGTTATCCAGCATCCGTTGATTTTCCCCTAGACATGTTCGCTCCAAATGCGAACACAGTCGACCCACTAGAGGGAGAGTCAAGCCCGACCCTTAGTACTTCTCGTGCAAACCGCAAACTAACGTTCATTTACACCAATGCCCAGAGTATTTAATCAAAGCTTGGCGAGCTGAATATTCATATTAGTAAAATATCTCCAAATATGCTTTCCCATATCGAAATCTGATTGTGCCAACACGTGGACGACCACGAGGTTATCATGCGTGGCTGCCAATATTTCAGGAAGGACAGGGAATGGTGTAAAGTAAGATGCGCACTCATATGCGTGAAAAGTGAACGGCAAAAGTAGCTTATGTAGGCCCATTCTTAGCACAGGCCATCCGCTTCGAATATACTCTGAACCCCCCCTCCCCCAGGCGGCAGTTTTTCTCCTTAAATCTCTCAATTGGCATTCAAACCCCTAGACTTCTGAACAATGCCTAAGGAGTTTTTTCACTGTCGGCCCTCAAATTTTTGGCAACGCCACTGACCTGAAATGTTCTGCAGATCAAATGCATTGAAAAAACTGTACCAATAGGGAGTTCAAAGGTATTTACCTATATTTCCCTCAATAAAACCTGACCTGACCTGTCCCCTAGTCCCAGCAATTTTTCCTGCAACAACGGTGGTTATAGAGTTTTGGGGGTCGGGGAAATAGGATAGACAGAGAAGAAAATTTTTAGAAGCAAGTGTAAAGTGAAGCAAATGTAATCGAAGTTGCTTTTCACGGCAGCTGGGGGTAAGTTGTTCCAAATGTACATTGAATGTGTGCGCGGCGTTTCTCGCCGCGGACTATACTAATCTAACTCCAAAACGGTAAATTGGACCTCTGGTAAGCTAAAGTAGACAGCCTTCTAACAACCATTTCAATTTTTCGGGAAATTCACGAAACCTGCAATTTGATAATAGGATTTTACCGCAACACGTTAAGCGATAATACAGATTAGGAAAATCCACAAATGTAAATCAACCACGCTTTTAAGTACAGTAAAATAAAATGCAGCAGGCATTTATTAAGGTATATTCCACTGCGTGTCCTACTTTCCCACCCATGAAACCCTAGAACCACCCTGTTCGTAGGACAAAATGCAGGGAGTAGGGATTTATGAGTGGGCCTACATAAACTACTGTTCCGAAGTGAACTTACAGTTTTAGACCAAGTTTATAAGGTGACGTTTACTACACAAACTCTTAAAACGGAGGGTGTTTCTGCGCCAGGAATCGTTGCCTTCTCATATAGTGATCGAAAGTCTGACTACGATAAATGTATCAATATACTATAAAAGCATATGTGTATCGGTACTCGGCTAGCCAAAATCAAACGAGGCTGAGGTGCTTGACTCCCACTCTATGTTCTATACGTTCATCCCCCTATTAGACAAAGACTCGAGTTTTAAACGTGTTTTTAAACGCTTTCTCGTTTCGAAAACTTGGCTGGGGTTGCGGCCACCATCTCACCGCCTTTTTCCAGACCCTTCTGCTCGTTCTTTAAGTTAATTATTCAATAGACAAAATAAAACCTCAGGGATTTTTTGACAGCAAAACACAATAACTGGGTCGCTACCGAGTTTCAGTTAAGTGTTCAGCTCCGCTTCGGCTGGACTCTGCGAAGAATGTCCTTCTTTCGAGACCCTATCTTTGTTCCTAGCTGCAGATTGCGTTTCTTTGTAACAAAGATCATTCCACTGGCAGGAAAGTTAATGTTATCGTATTCTATTGCCAAATGTTTACCGCTACCAGCCGTCTGAAATGATTGCTTCTGCCTGCGCGGGGAGTCAAAGTAGCTATCAACGTCTGGGCAGTGGACAAATGGAATTTTGCATTGAAGCAATGGAATGACGTAAGGTCAGGAGAATCAATAGCTGTGGCAAATACACTCTCAGTCATTCATTCTACAATTTCCAATGCTCCAATTCGCATCTAGTATTATTCATTGCATACCCATCAGGCAAAGCGTCGTCCTGTCCTATCCTGTGCTTCTCTCACCTTACCTGTATGAACTTCGACTTGGTATCGAGAACGAACTTTTCGATCGTCTCACTTTACCTTGCCATGAACAGAACACAATTGGGAATCTAAGTTCGGTATACGCAACTTCGGTCATGTCTCTTGAAAGTTTTGCCCTTGGTCGCATGGATTGGTGCCATGTTCGTTTCTCTAATGTGTCTTCTGCTGTGGATGGGTATTCTCGACGGCCGCTCCGCTTCTACGCCACATTGTATGAAAGAATTCCTCTCTATTGCCATTACGGGATAAGTCAACGCTTTTAAAAAAATCTCACGTAAATACTGGCTGGCTGCTGTTGCACCTTCCAAAAACGACCCAGTATTTTCTAAGTTGCGATCCAACCTTCGACCAAAGTGAAACTAGTCAGCAGCCCGAAACAAAACAAGGGTGCAGCAAACGATGCCATTTATTTCAGTTAACTCAGCTTCCCCGATAGCAAATGGAATATATACTCCACCACAATCGCTTAAAATCTGCTGTTCGTTACGTAGCGTTTCGTATATGGCGAAAGTTTTCAGCAATGGAGTGATACGCATGACCGAATTTGTACATGGTGCAAAATTCATAACAACTGCGCCAAACATGACCACCCTGGTGTGCTATTAGAACATCTACAGATATGTCATATCTGAAAACAAGGCTTTAAAACAAACATTGACAGACATATGTACGATAATGCGTCACGATCATCCTCGAAACTCTCGCCCCAAATGTCATGTTTCATTGTCCATTTTGAACTCTCGCAGCCCACATGGTTTCTCTTTATACTGCACTTAAGATGCTCAAAGGGCCGTGCCTTTTTCAGTCAATAAACTGGAGTGGATTTCCGCTTACCATCCATAATACAATTCCTAAATCCTGATGCATATCTCGCCACTCACACAAGGCACTATTGTATACATTTTCATTAATTTCCCTCGATACTAAATTTGTTTCGATAGTATTCGATAGGCACCTTACATAGACAAATTATTTACTTCCTTTATTATTATTTTTTCCCAATACACACTGCGAAAACACTAAAAATCCCTTCCAATAATATCGTTAAATGCCTCAGTGCCGTGACCGAACTTAAAGCACAAGCTATTTCTAGCGAAAGTGGCTCACATTTAAATTTTTGATTGCCTTGCTTTTATTTATTTTCATATTTTGAATTAATTTGCTGGTCTATGGGATAAACCTATTAGGGCTTATTTACTTCCCCAGTGCCTTTTGTCTTGAGCAGATTTGTTTAACTTACCCACAATAACAAGGCAAATGCTGTGCGAAAAATTGAAGGCAGAGATTGGTGAAAGTGACCGGAATGTTTTGCACGTAAAAACTGAGAAAGAGGAGTTTGTTTTAGAAGGCCGACCTGTTACGCTATCAGCTTTCAGTCACGTTGCACAACAAAGAGACTTGCCTAGAGAGTATACTTACTACAATGCTCCTAAAAAGGTTCGGAGTTGTCATAGTAACCGTGCTTGCAGCATGAGTATTCTGAAATGAGACATTAATGTCTCATTTTCTGATAGTTGATAAGCCGTATCTAAAACTGTGTGGCCTTTTATATAGGAACAAGGCACCTATGAATCCCGTCTCGTTTTGATTAATCGGTTGGCCACTTCAAATTTAACTACTTGATTTATTGGGAAACGTAAGCTGTATAGCGAACCTGTACATCATCCAACTTCAGACGAACAATCTTCATAAGATGCTGCGATTTCACCCTGTGTTAAGCCTTTACTTTTTGATTTTTTCGCGAGAATTCCGTCTGCTGCAACAGACCGATTGGTCACCGCGGAAGATTAATCTTCCGGCAGTTGCCGTGCATTAATGCTCTCCAACTTTTGAGATCGACGACAAAAATAGTGATATAAAGAAATATGGACTCTTTAATATATTAACCAGTTTTATACCAGTTATCTTTTAATGCCATTTTCTTCGAGAATCATTATTGTTGTTCTGTCCCTCTTATAAGAGCAGGGTTCTCTTGCCATTCTCATTCAACGACCAGTGTAAGACTGCACTGCAGACAAAACATTAGGTAAAGTGCATGACGGAACGTAGCTGAACGATTTTAGCCTTACTCCTCCTGCCTTTCGGTAATATATTTTCCTAATATTTTGTGGATTTATTCCTCTTTTTATAGCGAGTCTTCCTCAAACATTCTGGTAAACCAAAGTAGTACAATAATCAATACACTTCACTCCGAGAATGATCGGTTAACAAATAGAAATTTAGTATGGGATGAAGTTCCAGGCTACCTCACGAAAATGCCCGGGTCATTATTTGAAAGTACGTGAAGTATGCTATGAATGACAACCGAATAAATAAATTTGTTCCTTTTTAGCCCGCAGAGAAGTCGTTCGTTTACGATGCTGTGTTTTCAAAGGAAACTGGCTTTAATGAAAAACAGAGACGCGATGATCGTCGACACGACAAAATGGTTGGCTTGCACATCCATGATGAAGTAAGTGCGTCTTTGTTATCAGTGGTCTGAGCGTTGTTTCGAGGTTGCTTTCGAAGACATTCAGGATTAGCATCCAACTAGTAAGCTATATTTGTATTGCTAACTTTCAAAACCCCTTATAGCTAGAGAAAAAGATCAGTAATGAGAACCTCAGCTTGCTAATTTTAATGATTAGTTCATAGTTCATTTAAAAAGTGATGTTTTTTACATGTCTTTTCTTACGTTATTGCATTTTGTCCAGGAATCTCATCATGGACGCAACTGAGGGGCAAAAGCTTCTTTCTGAAGGACAGTCTGAAACGTCGTGTGTTCTAGATATTACGAGCATAATGCTTTTTAAATAGGCATGATAAACTGGAAAATGATAATTTATGTTTTTCGGTTACGCTAAGTAAATCCTTATTAATAATTGTTTACCTGGATTCATCTTATTGCACTAGGAACCTTCAATGGCTGCAAGACGTTAGCTGATGGTAACCACGATTCAGATCTTCGTCTTTGTCTAACCTTGCATTGCAAAGCATCTACATGCTTGTAACTACGCATTTCGGTGATTATATTATTTACTTAGGCTGGTCTTTTGATACTTACTGCTAAGATACTTGTAGTTTCCTCTTTAATATATAACCATGCTGGACAATTTTGACATATAACATCAATTTTCCCCGTATTGATAATTTATTCACTTCTTCCTATAAACGTTTATTTTTCAAATTATCGAATAACTTTTCTTTAAAAATGGATTTTCATTTCTCTTATTTATCTTCGTAAAAACCTAAAGGATTTGATAACAATGTCATCTGCCAACCCCTGCTATCATCATCCTTGCCATTTGGGCTTTACAAACAAAGTGTCCCTGTCATCTATTGATGTAGCGAGTTGCTGTTCTCTCGTTCAGGAGGTTGATCCGACGCAGTCGGCCTCGTGTATTATAAACCTGTCGTTACTCGCCTATTATTCGTCTTTGACCATTGAAAGTTGAATTATTACTCGAGAATATGGTATCAGGGCTTATCAAAGGATGAGAGTCAGTCAGCCAGCAATAGCTACCCATTTGACCATCCTATTTTATGGTAATTCTGCTGTGTCTTCATCGAGTTTACTCATTCGTGAAGTTTTTGTTTAGTGTAGGGTCTGAGAGGGGGAATTTGAGTAACACCCTACTTATTGGTTTAACAAATACCCCGTAGCTGATAATGTCGGCCTACTGTTAGCCCCTGGTTACAGTAACTGATCCGCATTATCACTGTATTAGGCACAGAAACCATGCAGCTTTCTGAGAGCATAATTCTGGGGACTAAGTTTAGCATAGCGTAGACTTAAAGGCGCGCCGAAGCTTTCTTTTTTTCTGGCTGTGTAGTGTGGGTTAATTTCCCAAAGGGTTTCTTACAATTTTAGTACGGTCAAATTTGACGGCACTTGGACATCTTACCAGGAATCCCTCTCACAAGCCCTGATTTTGTGCAATTCCAACCAATTGAACGTAGTGACTCTGCGTATTTTAGTTGTCAAATATCCGTACTATTATAACCAAATAAGCACCCTCTAGCCACCTAGCTTTCCATCGCTTTCTTTCTAGAAGTTAGATGTTTTATTGCCCTTATTCAAACTCGCTCTATTGAGGGTTTTCACAATTTTCTGGATATCCATTATTAAACAAAGTAGCCTGGCTTTTCCAAAACGGGATTTTACTGACCCAAACTAAAATTATTTCTAAACTATCTTAGTTGGTAATTTTTCTCGAACAGTAACTGCTTATCCGGTCAATTCAGGGAACAAATTTTAACGACAGACAGGGTGGTTTGAAAGCTCCCCTTATGACTATAAACAACGGTACAAATCTAGGGAATTATGTAGAATTCAGAAACCTTAAAAATCTGTATGACCATATTTTTGTGAAATAGTTTTTGTATGAGCAACCAAGCCAGGTCATGTCATGCCTTATTTCCAGGCAGCACACACAAACTGTACTCGTTACCAATCTTTTATGTCAAATTTTTTCCCATTATGAGGAATTTCGCTTACTGACGCCTAGTCAGTTATTTGAAAAGTCATCTTATTCTTTTTCTAACCTCAGGAAGCCTCCAAGCCCATTCCATCTCAATCATCTTCCATCTTTGGACACTACTTAGATCGACGCTGTGATCCTCTGGATCGCTCCAGAGTGAGGATTCAATTGGTGGAATCTGAGTTCTTCCGTCGAAACGGCGTCGAATTCACTACAATGATGGAGGATCAGTAGTTAGCTGACAATGTCAGTTTGATCGGATCCTGGGAAGAGAATAAACTTTAATTAGGTAGCACCTTTAATCCGAAACCGGCTTGAGCGGTTTTGGGTGGGGAGAATTGTTTTGACATCAAGCAGAGAAATTTAAATTAAAGATGCCTAAATTTTATTATTCTTTGTTGGTGTTGGACGGGGTTTCTTTGAAGCACCAAGATTGCGCTTTAGAGTAATTTTCGATCGTGTTCGCTCACTATGGACACAAAACGACTTCACATTATTTTGTTAAATCGAACACACCGGACGATGATGGGATGCGGTTTAATCCGTTCGTATTTGAAAGCATCAAACCGCCAAGTAAATGAAGATGAAAGGATTGATCATTTCCAGCCAGCCATGTTGGGTATCTTCCCTTTAAAGTCGACTAGAGCTTTCCTCATACATTAATTCTGATATTTGAACCAACGCAAGCAAGGTACTTGAAGACCTTGTTAAAAATCCCCTCTTTAGTGATGCTTCAAATTCTGCTAATAATCTTTGTCGACGTTTCGGAGAGCTGGTAGTCCATACTTTGGTAAAGGAAAGACAGTCTAGCCCTCAAAAAACGTCAACGAAGTCAAAAATTCCTTCCGGTGATCACTAACATGTTCTCAAATCCATAGCCCGGAACTCTTAAAATTACAAGCATGAGGCCTATTACTGCTTATGTTTTACTATTAGATCTATGGAACCAACACGGAATCTCTGTTTTAAAGCGCTTGGAATTAAAGGAAAAATGACGCCTGCGCGATATGTCTGTGGCCATGGTCATTTTCGTCATAAGCATTTCTTGGTCTCGTAAAAGGCTGATTTCACCTGGTCACCGGGATGATTTTTATGGATGTTTTAGATCTAACGATGTATTAGTACAGTACGCGCCAGTTTCTGTGCAACATGCCGACATATGCGAAAGATTGATACTCTTTCGCTAATCGGCCCTGACTCAGGTTGTGATACGGATTATCGTATAGTCTATTCTGAATTTATTTCAGTCATGAAAGAATGTGAGCTTTTAAATGGACTTTATTTTGACCCCTAACAAAACTTAGATACTGTAAAAAGGGACTAATTGAACAGAATGCGTATTTATCGTTGATTTCGTCTGCCTTCATAAATTCAAATATATTTTATAGAAAATATGAACGAAAAAATATTTCTTGTACTCCTTTGGTAGCAAATTACGCCTTTAAATTTTATTCTTAAAGAAAGGGTATCTTTTGATTTTAAGAAAGTTTCTAATTTACCGAATAATTTGAAACTTTCTGATTGCTACACTCGAATTCAAGGTTTACAAACTGCGCACTGTGTATATCCTGTTAAAGTGAAAGTACGCTTTGGCCTACAATTTGAGGAAGAAGTCACATAGCTGTCATAAAATGTTGCAATAGGTGTGGGACATGCTTTATGCAATATAGGCAGCGTTAATAAATTGACGGATACGATTTATTATGAATGAATACCTCACACGCATAAAAATCTCATAATTAGAATTTTTTAAACCGAATTATACCCTTCCTCTAAGCATAAGATTTAAAAAGGCGTCATTTACTACCAAACGATTACAAGAAGTAATTTTTTTCGTTTGCGTTTTTCATAAAATATAGTTGAATTTATAAAGGCTGTCAAAATCAAGGATCAATACGCATACTATTTAAGAAGTTGCTTTTACAGTACATATGTTTTATCGTTAAAACATAAGCCCGTTAAAAAGCCGAAGTCCTATCATGAGTGAAATAACTCCAGAATGGACTACATGGTAATCACTATCACAACCTGAGTCAATGCCAATTAGCGACAGAGTATCAATCTTTCGCATATATCGGCATGTTGCACGAATTCTGGCACATACTGTACATCCGATAGAACAGAGTAAAAGCGCTGAAGCTACTTCTAGAATGCCTTTAAACTTACCAGTTTTTTACATTAGCTTAATTTTAGTTGACCCAGTTGTGAAAAAATTTGCCGTGTCGGCGGGAGTCGAACTCGCACAGCAGGGAAGGCCTTTGCGCAGCCAACGCTCTACCGATTGAGCTACGACGCACGCCGTGCGCCGTGAATTTTATCACACTTGCAATGATTTACCCGCCCAACTTATAGTTTACAGTGGCACTAAAATAGGCTTATTTGCCAGTGTTCACCTTAAGGTAACCGTATAAAGGTTTATTGCATTGGTATTTATTATTTATAATTTTATTTTAATTCGTTTGATAACCACGTGAGGTTAAACTAGGTACTGAATGCCAATTAGGAAACAGGGCTGCTCGGTTATAGTCATATAAGGGATGGCATCAAATCAGAACTGGCTTATTTAAGTTCTCCGCGTGGCTTATCCGATCGTGAACTATAACGAATTAATTTTTCTGATTGGATATGGTGTTCTTATCGTTCTAACAGCAGTTGAAACCTGTGGGTCTGCTAGTAAACACAGATTAAAAAAGAACGACGCTTGCATCCTATTAATAACTTAAGCAGATACTACAAAAATAGTAACTAAAGCGCGCTAGTTTGCACTTAATGTGTATCTGCTCAGCTGCCTAGACATCTCGCCTCGCCGCTCAGTGGGCCCTTCAGCGGGCAGGTTCGTGAGCCGAAAAGAGCCGATGATTCGTCCCAACTAGAAATTACGATGGCTTAGTCTGTCTGAGGAACATTGTCGTCTTAGTTGCTTGAGCAGCTGCAAACTCACGATTTTCTCTCGAGGTCTCACTTACTTCTCGGAAATCTTGCCATTTAGTGCAACCTTCGGCCGCTTGATTAGTCTGCTAGGACAAATGTCATGCATCTCATGCTATTCTATTTAACTACGCCATTGAATGGATTCTCGGAAAGGCCCTACATGACGAGGATGGTGTTGAGCATACATCCGGACGCCAGGTGATTGATCTTGACTATGCCGATGATATTGCTTTACTATCTTCAAGCTTTGGCGATCTGCAGTCTGGTGTGTCACGAGTGAATGAGGTCGCTAATTCGGTCGATTTGTCCATAGACACCAGGAAAATCAAATTGTTTTAGTGCTGCATTCCTGCCTAAGAGAAGGTACTTCTTGAGATGAATAGCTCCAGTCGACACTTCTCAAGCCTTGGAAATTGCCTGTGTACCCGACGCGATATTCCTATTGCCACGAGGGTTCGCGTGTTCTGTGCACCTGTTCAGTCTTTCCTTCGCTACGGCTGTAGCGACCTTGTACTCTAACAGGTGCATGTCCCGATGTCTGGCTTTCCGCTCGTGGCCTCAATGTGTCTGAAGCTCAAGGTCATTGTGGTCGACAAACTTCCTGGTGCGAGACGCAGGCCACCCACGTTAGCCAACAACGGTGTCGAGCCACACGCTATCCACCCACACACTGTACACCCGCACGGTGTCCAACCGATCACATGCCGACCTAGCCAATGGACGCGCTCTCAGTGTCTTCTGGCCTGATTCCTGCTAAGGCCTCACTTGGGGCCAGGTCAACCTACTGAGCGGACGTGCCTCTCTCAAGTCAATCTACTCTCCTTTCCTTTGTGTACACAATACATTCTTCCTACTAATCTGGCTTTTCACGCCTTATCCTATTCAACTAGCTTATACATGTTGGGATACGTTAGATCGCCTATTATCCGGTCGGAGCACATCGTATCCCACACGGCTGTGAATGCCGGACTATGTGCATGGAAGATGAGAGGAAACTGGGTGTATTTGAACACTACTGCTTGAGGACTATATTTTAAGTACACCGACTCCGTCTCAAATGAGGCAGTCTGAACTCGCTGCAACAACATCGCAAAGATATCCCGGGTTATCCAAGAATAACGACTGAGGTGGCTGGGACACGTTCTTCGTCGTGGAACTCACGATTTCAGTGTTACTGTTCTCGACCCGAAACCTCTAGCTATTTGGTGACGTCAAAGAGGGGTAAACTCAAAACGGGGCTGGGTTCGGTCTGTAAGGACATGGAAATGGCTCTCGGACCAGCGGTATTCAGCTTCCGGCGCTGGCAAAGAAGATAGATTGAACTGTCCAGGTCTGCTGCCACGAATCGTCACGCGTGGAGAAGTAACATCTGAGACATCGAGGCCGTCTAGGTCAGTAATGAGCGCAGCCGTAAAAAGTACCAGTAATTTATTGACTCGACGAACCGGTACTGGATAACGAGGCACACACAGAAGTAATAATTTCCGAGCCACTTTGAATATATGATCAAATTACTCTTTTGGTTATAGATTAGAGTTCCTTTCATATTTACGAGTACAATTTTTTGTCAGTTTTTTTTAAAGAAAAGCTTTGAGATGGACGAGGGTTCGACACTTTCTACAGACTATCCTGAGACATCGCTTTTCGCACTTCTTAAGTGGAACTCTCGCCCACCCAAGAGGGCACTGTTTCATTTTGCGAAGATAAGGGGTATGAAACCGCCCAGGCGTTCTGCCTGCGGTCGCCTACCAATATTCATGACCTGGGTTTCGATTAGGAAATCATGGGGCTGAAAGCATTCTCTCCCATAAACCTGGAGCAATGCATATGATTAACCTAGAGCAAGTCAGACTGCATAGTTGCCTTGACAAGAACTGCAGTATGCATAAATACTGGACTATGTACATGTACGGGTAGTTGGTACTTCTTTTATGTTTTTCACTGACGCGCAAAATCCGTTCCGAAGATTTTGGTCTTGCGTGAAGCCGGAGAGAGATGCAGTTCCACACATTATCCCTGGATCTGTTGATATTGCCAATGAATCTACATGATGGTAGTGTGTGTGTGTGTTTGACCATCGATTTTGATTAAGTCCACCACGTGCACCGACAGGTTGGTACAGAAGTTGACAGTCTCAGATGTTAGCTTTAAAGTGATAGAGGACGTAGTAAGTGGTTCCGCACTCTTCAACTTCACCCGGAGTCTCGAAGACTAAACAGCTGTGGTGGCCCTAGCAGCCAATGGGAACCCAAGAGCTGACGGACAGCGCCTTTGCCCTGCGCGCTAATGCTGCCTGCGGCCAGGTGCCAAGTCTCGGCACCCCCTGTCCGTTCTCGCTCAATGGTCTAAGCCACTTACGAACGCACCCAGTCTCGCCTTGCCAGCCTTGCGCCAAGACAACCAATCACAGGCCGACCTTGCCATTGAACGCGCTCTGTCTCTGTCTGCTGGCATGACGCCCACGAGGACTGCGGTGCGAGGAATTCCGGCCTCGCTGGTCGCGGCGGCGGTGGCCGGCGACGCCGCCCTGTCCCACGGGCCTCGTAGTCGTACGCCCTGCAAGACCTACTGGCAACCTTCCCCTTTTCCCTTCTGTAAACAATACACTGTTCCGTCTACTCTCGCCTTTCCACCGTCTTCTCTCCTATCGCCTAAGGAACCGGGCCTCGAAGATTGTAGGTGTTAAGGCCATAACCGTCGTAGCCTTAGCTCCTATACAGCTTCCAGCGTAGGCTGCGTTCCACATGTAAGCCGAAACGTCGCCTAACTTATTTTTAAGTGACAGTAGCGTTGATATGTATATGCCTTGGCAGCCATGGCGATCAAGCACTGATGCGAGCTGTGGTCACCGAGGGCGGGCGAACGAGTGCCATCACGTGACCTCGTGTGTGGTGTGCGCGCGTTAGAAGGAAGTAGGGCTAAATTTACTTCATACTCCCGATCGTAATCGGCAAAAACAGCTGGCCCGTAGCTAAATGGTAGTGTTACACTTCATGATCAAAGGGTCGTAGTTTCGAATTTCGGGTGCTCCACACTTGGGGTTGGGTAGGACTGGCTGACGATGGCGAATGTCCCAGAAGTAGCCATCCCAGTCTGCCTTGTCTTTGTGGGTAATGTTCATCTACTTACACTCATGTGTAGATAATCTTTTATCCGTTGGGTCCGTTATTGCAGTCAAAGCTACATTAACAAAATTAGATCAGAAATTTAGAGAAAAGCTAATTTCTAGACTTGAAAAGGCAGTCTGCGATTTAGTCTAAAGTACTGTAAAATCTACGCCAGAAAAAATCTATGGTCTGAGGGCTTCGGTAGTATGGATGGAAGCTATATGAAACGAGTGGTAAGGACTTAGTTTTCGACTCAGAACAACAAACTTTCTTTATGTTAATCCCGTACCATCCACTGCTTCGAAAAAGAACAAACGGATTCCAACCGTTTATAGAACAGGATAGACCTTTTTTGTTATTCACCTATGAGGATATAAGTACGTGTCCCAGACGACCAAAGTGCTTGAAGCTTTGCAAATCAAAGCATTTCCAACTTTTACACACCCGAACTTGGAACAGTTTTAGCCTTGGGAGCTCCAAGGGACAAAAATCTTTCGTCTTTTTACCACACAAAGATTGAAATGATCTGCAGAAAGCAGTCTGCTGGAAACGGAGGAAAGATGTAAATGGTCCTATTTTATTCAGTAAATAACTTGGACGATAACAGCGCCTTTCCGTGGAGTAGGGGGGTATTGCCGCATCACGCTACGAACACGATGGAGGATTAGTTGGACAAAAGCCTGGAACATTTCTGGCAAGAGTGCATGACTGCAGCGGCAGTTCAGTCTCAGCATTTAATTTCTGCAATTTTTACTCTGATAAGGTGTGGGACAACTGGAACTCCGCGAAAACAGATTTCAGAACGTTTCGAGTATCTAAAAAAGGGAACACACCAGACCTGTGTCACCGACATCATTTTCTGCTTAACGGCTATCTGACAACTGATTGACGTTCGCCGATAGACAGCCGAACTCACTCGTCCCGTTTCGTTGGCGATCAGCGAACGCTAATCAACGAGGGTCAATAGCCCTGACCTTAACGGGCTAGACAACAACCTCGTGGCTCAATGGTTAGAGCGTTACACATCTGACCAGAAGGCCACGGGTGGGGCACCACTTGGGGCTGAGTATGACTGGCTGATGATGCCTAATGAGCCAGAAATGTCCATTCCAGTCTCTCTTCTGTTTGCCGACATTGTTATCTAGCTGACAGATGTTATAGGCGACCCTCACCTTCGTGTCCACCCTCACAAAATCAAGGCAGCATCGTGATAAAAGACGTGGCTCCTTTGCTTCGCGTCAACATTGTTTCACTAGTCAATGGACGCAACGCTGTAGCGACTGTCTCCCCTCCCAATCATAACTCACCATGCGTGGCTTCCTCATAATATCAGGAACCATTTAACCTCCATGATAGTGTATGTTATAACCTAATGACTGGCTGATGATGGCTAATAAGCCAGAAATGGCCATTCCGTTCTCCCTTTGCTTTGTCGGATCCACTTCATCATATCATCTTAGTCACTAGGTGACGGTCATGAGGGTTTGCGTTGCGAGCTCCTTGGCAAATCGGAACTTAATTGTTCCTTGACTAGATCGGTGAAACACCTGCATTCATTCATAGCCTAATGTGTTCCTGTGTAAATACCGCTTATATCCCCCGGTTACGTGTATAGAAGAGAAGGCAGAACAGGATAATAGATAGTACTTTACTGTCAGTTGTACTGGTACATCAGCTCCAGTTCGTGTGTTAAACTTCGTAGGCGCGAAGCGAAGGCTAGAGCAGCTACGGCTTGTGCAAGTCTTGAATACGCAGTAAAAAAATAACCTATGGATGGGCTTTTTAAAGTGAGCCGCCATTTTTTTCTGCTCTCCTTTAGCAGGTGCATGTCTTATATATACATCGGTTCGGCTATTGTGGCCATTATTAAATGGTTTTACTCATTGCTAATACAAGCGAATATGCGAGTCGTAGGAAGTAATTGAGAAGTAGAAGACGACTCGATCGCTGGGATAATATGTTTATTCGCCTGACGTTTCGAAATCCGTCGCGGATTCATCTTCAGAGAAATATTCACGGAACAGTAGCAGAAACAGTTTGTGTGTGCACAGGGATCCGCCGTAAATACTATGATGTTTTTCAGAACCAAACCTGAAGAACATACGCTTGTTTTCGATAAATCCCTGTCAGGACACGCGTTTATACGGTAATTATCTATATAAACCATACGTGTTGGTAGAAAAAAATAGCGCGATTGTCGGAGCAGGGGAGGGAGGGGTGGGGGGGGGGGGGAAATCAGAGTCAATTTTTGATTAGCGTTAGGGGGACTAGTAGCCGAGAGAAATGATAAGCTGTGGGCTGTTGGGTTAGCGGCTTTCAGCCATGGTAAGTGCGGGGCCTGACGATAATTTATTGAAGGGGAACGTATGCTCGCCAGCTGATCTTCCGAAATTTTCAATCGGAATTTTCGCAAAAATAGAAAACTCTGATGTCATTTGTTCACGACGCTGACACCGCTTTGAAAGAAGTACAATTTGGTGGAAATTTTACAATTCATGCAACGACGATTTGTTATGATGTTAGCTATTGCAGTGTTCAGTCATTATGCATTTCTGGAGAAGGCTTATATGTCAACTTGATGCGTAAAACATACCCTGCTCTGATTGGCTACCTTGCCTTTTAATTTATGTTTGTATGAAGGCTTGCAAAAACAGGTAAATTGTTGTAATCTGCGTAATCGGGAAAAATAAGAGTAAAAGTTAATGGGGTTTCCTATTGTTTGATATAAAACAATTTGACGAAATCTGCATGAGAACATTAGAGTTCAGTGAATGCAACCCGTAAACCTACTATAAAATCCGAAATCCTTACCCTAAAAACTAAACCCAACCCGTATAACAAATCCAAGCCCCCCTTGAAACACATGACCCCGCCGTAAGGGCGCGGCTCAGAAGGGTCTAGGAGGGAATAGCCCCGTCAGAACTTAATTAAGGCTAATTACTATTGCAGAAGTTATTTCCTGGCGTACATCTGTATATTTGAAGGATCAGAGAAGAAAAGTAAACCAAAATTTATAATATTTGGTGGATAAAAGTGATATATAAGCTCATTTTAGTAAGTATATTAAGTGAAGGGGCTCTGGGGTCTAGATGGGGATTGACCCCCTTAAAAATGGCCTGCATTTCATTGGTTGATATCACCACGGGACTGCACGTGACTGAATATGATTGGCTACTTCACTTGACGTCAATCTTGCGTATTCCAGTTTGATTGTAGGCGCCATTTTGTCTTGAAGCACGCCATTGTTCACAACAGAACGCCGGCTCTCATTGTTGTGACGGTATTTCCGTTAAATTTGCTAATCTCTTGCTGTCTTCTTCTAGCATGTGGAAGCCTAAATCTTTGAGAACTATAGGAAGGCAAGCTAAATGCGATTACCTTGCATTTAAGCGTCAAATTATCCTCAAAGATCGGACAACTTTTATATTTTGGTGCGTAAACCAAGCCGTTTTGATGTTTTTTACGCATATCTGTGAACTTGTATGGTCGATGTCTTATTTGTAGTTCCTTTTGAAGAAATTCAGTATGCTAGACAGTATATAAATTTTGCAGGGCATTAAAGCTGCATGTATGACGCTACAATTGTAGAGATCACCGAAGAAATCGAACTATAGACAGAAGTCCAACTTCATCGCTTTCTGGTGGAATGCACGTGACAACCCACACCCGCTGCGACGCTATAACGAGGATATCTCAGTCACCGAAGGTCATCTGGGTGCAACTGATGGCAACTGAATTTCTGTTAACCAGTGTCGCACACGTTCTGCGCATGTTTCAGACTGTTCTTCGATTACCTATGATTAAGGATTTCCGAGGGAATCCGAAACGTCAGGCAAATAAAACACTTGTTCCAGTGATCGCATCTTCGTCTTCTGAACGTTCTGTGTTGTTGATACAACAGGTAATTGCATTCGACTTATAAAGGGCCTCGTTTGCATTCTCTGCATATACGTAGTACCATTGTTCTTCTGAGTTACTTGCATTCGTAATTTATCCTTATCTCCCGATAAGATTGTGGATAAACCCCCAAGTTGCTTTTCTTAGTCGACTTTGAAGCCTTATTTGCTTTGAAAAAAGTCGTACAATTGTTCATGAGCCTTTCTATAAAATTTTACAAAGTGTACCAGTTTACCTCCAATCAATCAATTCCTTCTTTTCCAGAAACAAGCTGCACAGGGCAAATGCAATTCTTCGTGTACTTACATTCGAAGAATCGGGAACCGCACCGCAGCGGAAATGTGACTACGGAAGTAGTGTAATTGCCCATCTATATGTATTTTTTATATGGACTCGAACATAAAAGTTTGAACATCTCTTATCTGTATCTATAAATGACTAAAGTGACGCTTTTAATACCGATTTCTTCAAACTTCTTTAGTACTCGTTTATTTTACTAACCAACAGATTTATAATGTTGTAGGAACCAGCTGTGGACAGCAAAAACGATGCTTCCCAGGAACTGTGAAATCCGTGGACGAACGATATTATTTGCTGTAAAAATTTTCCAAATTGTTTTCCTCATCAATATATTATCCACCATCCTTAACAATCGTATTGTGTTCTACCTTACACGACAATGCGTATAGCGAGAGATTCGTACGGCCGGGATAGCAATGGCGCGAAAATAAGCGCCCGCTGCGCATTTTTTGGACGGGGAGGGCTAGCGGGGGCCAAAGTGATCAATTGCCGCGCCTGTGCCCCCTCTAGCCCCGTCAAATCTCCACCATGCCCCACGGGGCATGGTGGGACCTGGCGGGGCTGGTGTTTCAAGGGCTTAAACCATGACACTAACCCTAAACTCTAACCCTTAACACTAACCCTTACCCTAATCCTAGCCCTAATTTTTAACCTAGCAGTTCAGTAAATGCTACCTTAATAAAACCGTTGATAAATAAATAATGAGTTCTTCGAAATTTTGTAATTGCTTTTTAGGTTGCATTTGGTGCACACAAATATTTGAGTTTCACTTAATCAGTTAAGTTACAATGTAGGAAAGGAAACTATAGAATATTAATCATCAGAATTTCTAAATACAAGAAATAAAATAATAGCAACCATTCCACAATGGTTCAATACTCAAAAAAGCTTACACAAAGTATCCTATCAGTGCACAGCGCGCTTGCGCAATTTTACGCAAAAGGTCGGATACAGTTTATCCCGCATTTCTGGTGATCTTCCAGTGTTATGTGGTTTGCGTGACTTATCTTATTCCCGGTGGATGGGGGACGTTTTTGCTGAAAAATTTGTATTCAATTTACAAAATAAGGCGTATCTCTCTCTCACACACATATGACGACAGTTTGACCACCGATTTCGATCATGTCCGCCGTATGCTCCAAACAGGTTGGTGCGAAGACGGTGACTTGCGCGTGAATTAGCTTTCAGTGATAATACAGTTGCGCACCGTCTACCACGTTCTTCTCTCTCAAATACACACATCGAGCACCCATCCGACATCGCTGGTTCATAACAAGGGTAAGCGTATCACTGCGCAAGCGAAAAATCAACACAACCTCGTTTCAGAAGAAAATCATGCGACCATTGAAACCAGTTTTATTTTCCTGATGGTTTGGATTCCGTCGGGAATCCTTTATCGGAGGTAATGGTAGCATAGCCTGGGACATGCGCAATTAGGGGTGAAACATGCACAGATTGCACGGCATTTATAGTTTGTAGTGGTCACCCGCGTTCGTACGGTAAATACCCACTCCTTTAGCCACCGCTTGG
>JAYGXS010000009.1:27035385-27154606 GCA_036362985.1 Ligula intestinalis | reverse complement strand
CCTCCTCCCCCACCCCCCCTTTTTATGCTGTTTCTAATCCCTTGATAACCTGACGATTTCTGGCATTTGATTGGCCTTTGGCCACTATAATTATCCTCGTTTTTGGTTGCTTTCTCATCTCTGAAGATGGACACCTGTAAGTGTTCGAAAGCTCAGAACAATAAATCAATTGATCTGGTGCTCGACCTGCCTTCTTCCTTATCCATGCAAGTACCTGGATCGCGAACCTTCGCATTCATTCAGAAATGAGGGCGTTGGTGTGACACCAAGATTCACTGCACCCCGACTGCTCCTGCGCTTAAATTGGGCGCAACTAGCTGGCGGGGGGTGGGGCTGGTCAGCTGCTATTAATACTGCTGTGATGATGACGTGTCAAGAACGTGTCACAGTAGAGGGAGCCAAGAAGCTGCCAAGGTCTTTTTTCGTTCGGTTTCCATATAAATACAGCCACCTTCAGAGACGAATACTCGTCAGTAGGAATAACAATGTCATGGAAAAATTGCTTTTGCAGCCTTCGCGATTACTGTACCGCACGGGCTTCACTGTCTGCTGACGAAAAGGGAGAAATTGATGCTGAAACACAAACCGAGAACTAAAATGCAACGTAAGAGTTACTGTGTGCAGCCGTGCAGGGACTTCCAGAGGATTTGCATTGCCAAGGATTTTTTTCGAGAAAATTGCTAGCACTATTTTAACTCTGTTTCAGCCTTAAACTTTTTCAAACGACGCTGATAGCATACACCTTGATTTTGACATGAATGTCTGACAGCTACAGTGGAAACCATACTTATTTTTTAAGGTTTAAACTGGACCACTGAACAAATAATAATACCTGAAATCCATTTTATTGTTGATTTCAAACGGAAAACGTTAGTGCATTCTGGGAACGCCGACCAGCATGTCTTACAGGAAGGCCAAAGTAAAAACAGTCCCATCGTAAAAAGGCTTACACATTCATGCGTAAAATATTCACGTAATTGACGGTTGTCGGGGTTTCAAAGGCGGTTAAACTGGTACTCACAAAACATATTCTTAGCTCAATTTTAGGTTTTAAGGTTGTGTCACAATAGGCATACATGAGAAGTAAGCACATTGGATTATCGTGAGTAAAGATGGCGATCATGGTCCTTCGTGATATTGTCAGCCCTGGACTACGCTACAGGAAGCTTAGGGTCAAGTGTAGGTCAAGTGTACGTGAGCCTTTCTATTTATAGTAGACGCAAATACTTGCTTTTAATGTATTGTACTAAGTGAGCTTGTTGCAGTTCAAGGATAAGCGGTAAGGTTCACAAGGGTTGGTAATAAGCACACGACATGTGTATTTATTACACCCAGCTCTCGAAGGAGCCATTAATGCACCTGGGCATGTTGTAAGATAACAGTGGCATCCTACAAACTAAGTCACAATACCGACAGCACGACTACTATACAGAAAATAGGGACTCGTGTTTCTTCTTTTCATACCAGCTTACCTATATAGTGACCTTTATAAATTTCAGCGTAAGTAATTTGGGTCCGCGATGTCCGTCAGTATAATTAAGGTCAGTGCAAAAGTGTGATTTTTGCTACTTTTTTTTGGATTGTAATCGCTAGGCTGCTGCACTAGACATGCATTTGCTGCAAACCGATCTCCTGTTTTATTATATAATGATGACTTAAATCACTATACTACAGCACGTCTACTAGATAGGAGACAAACATTCGTGTTTTTTGGTGTCATACCAGCTTACCTGAGTACTAGCCTTTCTACTGTCTTGCGCAATTAATTTGGGTCCGCGGTCTGCGTCAGCGTATTGCAGATTTATGGAGGTTATGTAAACTTTCCTGCGTTTAATCGGGTGGCCACCGCACAACTGGTGCATGAGCCGGTCAGCTGTTTGAGACGGACATCCTGAATAAGCATAAAGTGATGCAGAAAACGAAGATGAAATCAGTGGAATAAGAGTTTTATTTGCCTGAAGTTTCGGATTCCCTCAGGAATCCTTAATCATAGGTGATGATAACATAGGCAGGGTCATGCGCAGATGAGGTGGACACATGCACAGGCTGCACTGTATTTATAGTTCAAAGTAGTCATCTGCGTCTGTGTGATAATTGTTTACTTATGGTGCCACAGCTTGGGTCTAAATTAATGCGGCACTGGCTTGACATTTCGCGTCCGACTCACTCATTGCCATAATTGTCATGTCAGCGTCAGCGTCAGAGTCAGATGTGGGCCTGATAATGGGCTGACAATAATGCCCGCTGTAGTCAGAGTTGTTGTTGCGTCCAGCCCTTCCCACGTTACTGATTCTCTTGTTCAGGAAACGTCTGAGTAAACTGTATGGGAAAGCCAAATGGTTGCACTTGTTGATGGACTGGGGGCTTGAGAACCATGATTTCAGCAGCTCGCGGCTTACGCGGTTGTCGCCTCTTGCGAGAATTCCGGCCACGTCAAACTTATAAACATGGCCAGGTCCCGTCGAGTGAGCTGCAACCTGGGAGTTGGCGTCTTTTTTTCTCACTGCTCCTGCATGCTCGGCCATTTGCGTCTGAAGTAATCCTCCGTTTTCTCCTACATAGTTGTTTTTTCCACAACTGCACCAGATCCGGTAAATGACTCCAGCCATTTCCACCCATGGCAGTGGGTCTTTCGGTCTCATGACCCGGCGCCTGATGGTTGCTTCTGGTCTGTGCGCAACTCTAACTCCAAGTGGGGTGAGTAGGCGGCTGACTGCTTCCGATACATTCTTCACGTACGGAAGAGCCCGCCAAACGTTTTGGCCAGTTGAAAGTGGCTTCTTCTCTCGTTTGCGCATGCATTGATTGACAAAATTGTGCGGGTAACCATTGGCTCTCAGTACCCATCGAAGGTGTTAAAATTTAGCAATTTGTCTTCCACTTCGCTGAAATGCGTTTCAACGAGCCGGGAAAGCGCTCTTACGCAGCTGCGTTTGTGGCCAATTGGGTGTTTGCTGTTGTAGTTCAGGACTTGCATAGTGTTGGTTGCTTTTTCTTAACACTTTAGTTTTTAGAGCACCACTGTCTTTGCGGGCAACGAGGACATCCTGAACAAGAGAATCAGTCACATGGGAAGGGCTGGACGCAACAACAACTCTGACGACAGCGGGCATTATTGTCACGCCATTATCAGGCCCGCATCTGACGCTGACATGGCAATTATGGCAATTAGTGAGTCGGACGCGAAGTGTCAAGTCAGTGCCGCATTGATTAAGATACAAGCTGTGACACCATAAGTGAACAATTATCACAGACGCGGATGACCACTTTGAACTATAAATACCGTGCAGCCTGTGCATGTATCCACATCATCTGCGCATGACCATGCCTATGTTATCATCACCTACGATAAAGGATTTTCGAGGGAACCGGAACGTCAGGCAAATAAAACTCTTGTTCCTGCGATCGCATCTTCGTCTTCTGAACTGCTTCTTGGGACTCGAGTATTCGCTACTATTGGCATATAGTGATGATTTTTCTCAACATACCGAATGCACGGCTACTAGATATAAGACAGGGACTCGTGTTTTTTGGTGACATTCGGGCTTGTCTATGTATTTACCTCCTTAATTTATGGCGCAATTAATTGATGTCCGCGTTGTGTGTCAGAATATTTAAGCCTTATGGAGGAAAACTGAAGTACCTTGCGTTCTTTTGGGCACTCAGCACTGCGTTGGTGCAAGAGCCGTACAACTGCTGCAGGCCGACCTCCTGAATTAGTATGTAGTGATAAGTTAACTCACCATACTACAGCACAGCTAATAAGTTGAAGACAGGGATGCTTTTTTATTGGTGTCATAGCGGCTTATGTGAATATTCACCTTCGTAGTGCCCAGCGCAAAGTGAAATTTCATGCATTCCTTTGGGCTGTATCCGCTCAGCTTAAGCATGCACTCTGGAGATGCCGACTTCGGGCCGGCTCAAGCTCAATATACTCATGTTTCAACACACTATACTGGCAGCGCAGGTGGGAGAGTATAGAAACAGACTCGTGTTTCTTGGTGTAATACTCAATAACCTGAGTGTTCACTTTCTTTACGTCCTGCGTAATTAATTTCTGTTCGCGGTGTGCCTCAGTATATCTGATGTCGTTAAAGAATGACTGAATTTATAAACTCAAATGCGTTTTAAAGAGAGCACACAGAAAGAAAATATTTCGTGCACGCCTTTGGTTATAAAATACGCTTTCTTTAAATGTTATATTTGTTTGAAATTGTATTGCTTGGTGTTAAATAACTTTTTCTTAATTGCCGAAATATTTTAAAAACTACAGACTCCGAAGAAGATGCAATCACTGGAACAAGGACTTTATTTTCCTGACGTTTCAGATTCCGTCGGGAATCCTTAGTCATAGGTTATCGTAAACAGGTGTGAGGCATGCACAGACTGTTACACTGGAATTGCAGGTTTAAAAACTGCGCAATATGCACATCCTGTTTAAGGAAAAGTACGTCTTCGTCAATAGATTGAGGAAGAATTCACATGGATCTCATAAAATGCTGCAATACATGTGAAGCGTGCTTTATGCAGTATAGGCTGCATTAATACCGTAGACGCCGTTGATCATGCAATATTTCGACACATGCGAAAGACCTATACGCATTCGCTAATCCGAATTGATTCCAGTTGTGATACTGATTATCGTGTAGTGCATTCTGAACTCATTTTAGTCAGGATAGAAAACCGGCTTTTTAACGAGCTTCGTTACGACTCCTCGCAAAACGTAGCGATAGTAACAACTGACTACTTAAGTAGTATTCCTTTTTTTCATTGATTTTGACTGCCTTTATAAATTCAAATATATTTTATGGAAAATTTGCTCGAGAAAATTACTTTTTGTACTTGCTTGATAGCAAATTACGCGCACTTTAAATTTTATACTCAACGAAAGGGTAGCTTTTGGTTTTAAATTATGTGCTTATTATGAGCTTTTTTTAAGATTGTTAGGACTTCATCCATAAAAAATCATTTCCGTCAATTTATAAGTGCTGCCTTTACTGCATAAAATGTATTCAAAATAAATTTCAAAATTTGATGACAACTAGGTGACGTCTTTTTCAAGCTGTAGGCGAAAATGTACATTTCCTCAAACAGGATGCAAACAGTGCGCAGTTTTTAAACTCTGAATTCGAGTGCAGCATTCACTCGTTTAGAAAATTGTTCGGCAATTGGGCAACTAATTTAAAACCAAACGCTACCATTTCTTTCAGTATAAAATTTAAAGAACGCGTTATTTTCTATCAAACAAGTAAAAAAAATAATTTTCTCGTGCGCATTTTCCATAAAATGTATTTGAATTTTTAAAGGCAATAAAAATCAATGATAAAAAGGAATACTACTTAACTAGTCAGTTTTTACTATTGATACGTTTTGCGAGGAGTCGTTACGAAGCTCCTTAAAAAGCTGGTTTCCTATCCTGACTAAAATGACTTCAGAATACACTACACGATAATCAGTATCACAACTGGAATCAATTCGGATTAGCGGAAACGTATAGGTCTTTCGCATGTGTCGAAATATTGCATGATCAACGGCGTCTACTGTAAATTGACGGATACAATATATTATGAGTAAACACCTCACAATCGTAAGAAAGCTCATAGTTAGAAATTCTTTTAAAGGTAAAGATAACCTTTTATTGCGTATAAACTTTCAAGGAAGTATTATTTGTTACCAAGTGATTACAAGAAATATTTTTTCGTGCACGCTTTCCGTAAAATGAAGTTGAAATTATGAAGCCAGCCAAAATTACTTGCTATACCAACAGAGAAACTAGTAGAAAGGAGACACGAACCCGTATTTTTCTGTTTCATACCTGATTATCTAAATGCTCACTTTTTTGTTCACGCTGTGCCCCAGTATATTTAAGGTCCATGGCGAAAAACTGAAATTTGAAGCATTCACTTGGGCTGCAGCCGGTCAGCTTGAGCGGGAACCCTAAGAATGCCGCCAGCGGGCCAACTCGAGTTATATATAGTGATGCTTCAACTCACTACGTTAACAGAACGGGTAGCGAATGGAAGAGACGGACTCGTGTTTCTTGTTGTCATTCCAGTCTACCTGATTGTTCATCTTCATAATGTCCAGCGCAAATGTTTTTGGTGCGCGGTGAATGTCAGTATATTCAATGTCTATGCAGAAAATCTGAACTTTCATGCATTCATTTGGGCGCCAACCGCTCAGCTTCTGCCTAAACCCTGCAGATACCACCAACACGCGGACTCTAGTTGTACATACTCATGCTTCAACTCACCAACGTGACAACATGACTAGTAGAGAGGAGACATAGGCTCCTATTTTGGTGTGATACCCCATTATCTGAATTTTCAATTTCTTCATGTCATGCAAAAATAATTTTTGTTCGCGTTGTGCCTCACTATATGTAAGATTCATGCATAAAAGCTGAAATTTTATCCATTCATATGGGCTGTAGTCGGTCAGCTGGTGCGTGTTGCATGAAAATGCTGCCAGGCGGCCGGTTGCAGTAGTTTATACAGTTGTTTTTACACACCATACTAGAAGCACGACTAGTAGAGCGGGTAAACGTTCTCATCATTGGGTTCTGCAGCATTCCATGTTTTGCATTCTAATTGACATAGCGACATTTTTTTAAAATTTCACCTTGTAAATTTCCCTAGAAATGCATTTCTGTTCGCGGTTTGCAATAGTGTATTTGAGGCCTTTATGTATGGACCGATATGACCTGTTCATCTTTGGGCTGACACCCGTCTACCTCTGCATAATAGGATCGTGCTGCCAACGGGTAGACTGAAGTAGTATACATTAGCGTTGTAGCTTAACATACTAACAGGCCAGGGACTGGCAAAGAGGCCGAGACGCGTGTTTCGCAAGTTGCGGTGGCTGCTTTGCACAGGTGAGAATTGTCCGGCTCATCAGCGTTTGGCCCAGCATTACCTGAGATTTTCTTTCTGGTTGATATGCCGTTTCACTTGGAAGATCAGTTTTTTCTTTCCCAATAAAAATAATTTCTGTTCGTGGTGTGCGAGTGCCTTAAACAACAAGCCGTTCATTGGCATCGTAAAGAAGGTCTTCGATTATGACTTTATCAATAGGCGCAGAAAGGAGAACAGAGTTTTAGAGGATAGTACTCCTCGTCATCGTTCTAAAAAGGTATGCATTTCACAACGTTTGCAACTGTTGTCTAGCATTTTAGACAACAGTCGGTCTCCATGCATGTAATCTCCAAGATATTTGTAGTCCTACCAACAATGCTGACCTAACCTCTACTGGAATTCCCCGGCAATAATCAATTCAAAGTGTGACAGGTGAAAGGAGAGACCTTGCATGCAAGAGGGACTTTATTTTCTGCTTAATCATTACATCAAGTCACCGACTATGGTTTATCTATTTAGCTCCATATCTGACAAAGTCTGTTTTATTCTAAATGTGAAGGCCCAACCACCATAGTTTTCATACGTACTCTAATTGTCATAAGGGTTGATAATTTTCCTCTTCTATGCGCCCCCTTCGTTCAGTACCATGAGGCAATTCAGCCGCAAATCTCTGACTTGTAATAAAGCGATTGTCCGGAATTCGGTGTTTGCGTGAACATTAATTACGTTTATGTTAGAAAGGAGTAATTTATAAAACAGTCTGCGCCTTCTTTTTTCAAGAACTATCGTTTTTTCTACTGTTGTAAGCCTTTCCTGGAGGTAGCGTGAGCTAATCTTGCGCAACTTGAATTTTCTTGCTTAATTCATTAAAATGTCATCTGTAAGGCAGTCTACTCTGTTATTCGACATAATCCTTGCTATTCAGGCAATAGCATTGATATTACCGTAGCCTGCATTCTAAAACATTTTTCCTACGTAATTTACTTGCGTAGTACGATATTCCGTAGGATAAGTTCTTTGCGAAAATTCTGTTTATTTAGTGAATTTTCGTCAATGGCTCACCATGTCAGGTCCCATCAGACGTATGGGACTCGTACTGAACAGTTAGTCTTAAATGATGTCTGACAGAGTCAAATATAGTGGGTCGGGTAAAAAAATGGTAATTGTCACCCGCATGTAATTATGCGGTTTGTGGGGAAGAAAAAAGTTGCTACCCACATGTAACTATCCGGTCGGTCAGGAAGTTATTTTCGACCGCACCTAATTGTTGCTTGAAACTCTGGAAAGGCCGAACCCCATATAGGCGATGTTGATCCCCTCATGCCTTACACAGAGGCATTGCATTTCCTCTCCTAGTCTATAAATCCTCCCATTGCAACGCACGATGCCCAGGCTCCGATTGAACTCTCACTCGGCATTATGCACACATCTTTAGCACATTCTGCCAATGAAAGGTCTCTCTCAGCATGTAAATTATAAAGAGCCCCGAAGAATCTGTTACCGCACCTCAGATAAGGGCTCAGCCACCATCCGTGGCAATGCCTTACGCCTCCGTTATTGTACAGATTCAGTTGACAACATTCAGTTTTGCCTATTTGTGACGACTTTTGCCATTGGACTCAATAATGAACATCTGCGATTGTTGTTTCATTTAGCACACCGAGAGTTCGGATCATAAACCAGCATATATCTATGAAAACCAGCCATATGCCATCATCACCTTTCTTCCTCACGCCGAAAGCGAAGGCTGTTGAAGCCATTTGCATCTGCAGTTCACTATGAACAAATACGAAAGCCCTCAGCAGAAGGAGTACCGTGTAAGTCTTTGTCAACTACGGCAATAAGCTCCGCCTATGGCACATTGTCATTGAGAGATTTGTGCGCAGAAATAAGCAGTGTAGACGAAAATGTTCTTCCCGTAAGTAGCACGACTATTCTATTCGATGAAAGCTTATACCCTCCTTCAGACTATTCACCGGGAATATCTGCTGATCTTCCCAATGGAGGAAATTGGGGAAAAGGATGCAGGAATTCGAACTACATGCCTTGTATTTCCTACAGTGAATCCACTGCATTTGCGGACAAAGTATCTAAGTCAGAGAAACTACAAGGCCTCTGAAAGCGTGAGTTGACGAACATGCGGGGGCAGTGTGGAGAACTGATACCAATTCTCATTCTTATTTGACAAGAACCGGGCACACATTCAATTTTTATGAAGTCAAACTTCTCGGCCAAACAACAATCCTGTGAGTCATTAATTTCCTTACTCATGGTTCACCGTTGCCCAGTTTGTAAACAAGTGCGAAGACCTGCCCAGTCCATCTTCAATGCCGTGGTTCTACTTCAACCAAGCAAGTCACCATTTGGGGAAGGCACGGGCCAACGCGTCGCCTCACGCCAACGCCAAAGACAAAGCCGGAATACCAGACAGCCGAGCAATTATCACGTCCAATTCCATCCCGTGTGACAAAAGTTCAGCAGTTCACAGCCCGCGCATCGGTCATCAAGCAGTTAGCTCCGTAGCGGGCAATTACCATTGATAGTTGATTAGTTAATTGTCGTAAGCATGCAGTAACCTATTTACTGTGTCCTTAAAATACTCAGTAATTCCTACAGTTTAAAAACCGTACTGATATGTGTAATGGGCCTTTTAAGAACAGCCCTTATGGTACTTACACCCATGACAGCAGGAATAAAAGTACATGTAGTTGCCTTAGTAGGAGTTGTAGCAGTAGAAGTTATCACAGTATTATATTTAGTAAGTAGTAGAAAGAGGACAAAGCAACAAAAATATCAAATTTCTTTCCTATATTTCTGATATTTTTAATACTAGTATTTGGATTGTAACTTCATATCTTGCTTCTACTAAGAGTGCTTCTGTTACCACTATGTTGAAGACGAATCTAGCTACTAATACTGCTCATATTCATACATCAATTGCCATTGTTGCTGCTGTCAATTTTGTTACTGTAAGTCCAACTAATAAGAGTGATGCCATTACTACATTGTGAACTATCGAAAGTGTACTGCTGCTTAAACTACGACTGCTAGGTCAGCCACTATGACTGCTTATATAAATACAAAATTATTATCGCTACTACTTCTTCTTTTGTTACCGCAAGTCAAACTAAAAATAGTTATGCAATTACCACAAGGTTAGCTGATAAATATTAACTGATGCTTGAACTACTACTGCTAGGTCGGCCAAGGCAAATATAACAAAGACTAGGTTCGCTGATGACATCTGAGCAATCGCTTATCATACTTACTCGTCCTTTTTAACCTTAGGGCTCACTGTCGATCTCTGCCAGCAACCTGACAGCGCTTAGTTATATAGCCAAATGAGAATGGTAAAAGCGTTGGAGTCATAATTTTGAGCCTCGGGTAGTGCACCACCTGGGGTTGAGTAGCATTGGCTGATGATGGCCAATGAGTCAGAAATGGCCATTCCAGTCTCTCTTTATCTGCCCGCAGTGTTCATCAGCCGAATAATACCGTGCATACTACTCTCTCTACCACTTACTCAATACAATACTGTGACAACTACTACTCCTACGACTCCTACATATACAACTACAGGTACTTTCATTCTTACTGTTATGGGTGTTAGCACAATAAGGGCAGTTCTTGATTGGCCTATCACAAATATTTTTACTGTTGTTAAAACTGTGCTACTATAAATTTAGCCGTTCGGTACTATAAGGAAGCATTAAAACCGCCAAGGAGAAGCAGAAGAAGAAGAAGAAGAAGAAGAAGAAGAAGAAGAGAAGGAGGAGGAGGAAGAAGAACATTTGATCGCGGGGACTAGACTTTAATTTGCCTGATGTTTCGAAATCCGCCGATGATCCTTCATCAGGGACGTTAGCCGAGAGAGTAGCAGAAGCGGATAATTTGTGCCCAGGGAGTTGCAGTATTTTTGGGACACAGCGACTATGCTACTGCGCACTTATGGCAATTAACGACTACCCTATCGAGGATAATTACCCGCTGTTGCGCTAATGGCTTGATGACCGATGTGTGAGCTGTGAACTGCTGAACTTTTGTCACACGGGATGGAATTGGACGTGATGATTGCTCGGCTGTCTGGTATTCTGGCTTTGTCTTTGGCGTTGGCGTTAGGCGAAGCGTTGGCCCGTGCCTTCCCCAAATGGTGACTTGCTTGGTTGAACTAGAACCACGGCATTGAAGATGGACAAGGCAGGTCTTCGCACTTGTTTACAAACTGGGCAACGGTAAACCATGAGTAAGGAAATTCATGACTCACAGTATTGTCGTCTGTGCCGAAAATTTCGTCTTCAAGAACGTTTGTCTGTGTGCCGGGTTTTCGTCGAATAAGCATGAGAATTGGTATCATTTCTTCGCACTGCTGCCGCGTGTTCGGCAATTCGCACCTTAAGAGGTCTTCCAGTTTCCCAGTCTTTTTTGCTTTGCACGCAAATGCAGCAGATCCTATTGATGACTCGAGCTATTCCAGGTGAATAGTCTGAAGAGGTGTATAAGCTTTAACGAATAGAATAGTCGTGCTGCTTACGGGAGGAACATTTTCGTCTACTCTGCTTATTTCTGCGCACAGTTCTGTCAATGACAATGTGCCATAGGCGGAGCTTATTAACGTAGTCGACAAAGACTTACACAGTAATCCTTCTGCTGAGGGCTTCCGTATTTGTTTATAGGTAACTGCAGATGCAAATGGTTTAAACAGCCTTCGCTTACGGCGTGACGAAGAAATGTGATTTCATATGGTTGGTTCTCATGAGTTTATGCTCGTTTACGATCCGAACTATTGGTGTGCTAAATGAAACAACAATCGCAGATGTTCATTATTGAGCCCAATGCGAAAAGGCTCACAAATTGGCAAAACTGAATGTTGTCAACTAAATCTGTACAATAACTGAGGCGTAAGGCATTGCCAGGGATGGTGGCTGAGCCCTTATCTGAGGCGTGGTAACAGGTTTTGATTGGGCCTCTTTATAATTTATATGCTGAAAGAGACCTTTCATTGGCAGAATGTGCTACAGATGTGTGCGTAATGCTGAGTGAGAGTTCAATCGGAGCCTGGGCATCGTGCGTTGCAATGGGAGGATTCATAGACTAGGAGAGGCAATGCAATGCCTGTGAGTAAGGCATGGGGGAGGGGGTCAACATCGCCTACAGGCAGTTTGACCGTACAGAGTTTTGAAGCATATCGTACTACGTAAATGAATTAAGTAGCAAAATTGCTTTAAGAATGCAGGTTACGCTAATAGCTTTACTATTGTCTGAACAGCAGGGGACATTTCAGCATGAAGAAGTCCCAAAATCCTTCCCACGTGAGTGATTTTGTTGCTCAGATAAAATCTTAGCACACCGTATGGTAACGGCGAATCGTTGCGTTTGTTTATGGACTGGAGGTCCGAGAACCATGACTCGAGCAGCTCATGGCTCATGCGGCTGTCACCTCTTGCGAGGATTTTGGTCTTGTCAAACCTGAAAATATGGCTGGGTACTACATCCAACTGGCTCAAAATTAGGCAAGCTCTTCCGTACGTGAAGAATATATAGAAGGCGTTTAGCCGTCTACTCACCCCTTTTGGCGTTGGAGTTGCGCACAGGCCACGAGCAACCATTAAGCGTTGGTGATAAGACCCAAAGACCCCCTGCCAGGTCAGAAAATGGCTGCAGTCATTTACCGGATCTAGTGCAGTTGTGCACGAAACATCTTCGTCGGATTATCTGGGAGATTACTCCGAATGCGAATGGCCAAGCATGCAGCGGCAGTGAGAATGAAAGACGTAAACTTCCAGGTTGCAGCTCACTTGACCGAACCTGGCCATATTTTCACTTTTGACTAGACCGAAATCCCCGCAAGATGTGACAACCGCGTGAGCCACGAGCTGCTCGATTCATGGCTCTCAGGCCCCAGTCCATCAACGAACGCAACGGTTTGGCCTTCCCATACGGTGCGCTGAGACATTATTTGAGGAACAGAATCAGTCACCTGGGAAGGACTGGGCGCAACAAGAACTCTGATGACAGCGAGAAAAATTTTCCTGCAATTTTGAAGCCCGCATCCGACGTTGACAAGCAGACTGTAGTGATAAATGGGCCATCACCACACCAAATTATACTTCAAGCAGTGGAGACGGGAACTGAAACTTATAGGGCGCATGCGGATGACCGCTACGGACTATAAATAACATGCAATCGGTGCATGCATCCCCCTTATCTGCACATGGCTCCGACTTTCCTACAATAATATATGATTATGGATTCCAGTGGCAATACGAAACGTCGGGAAAATAAAACCCTTGTTCCAGGGATCACAGCTTCTTATGAACTGCTTCCCGGAACTTGCATATCCTCCCCTATTGGTTAGCTGGTAGTCATAATCAATAGTTTGCGTAAACGCGAGAATCAGTGGATCCCGTCTTCGGATGGCCAGCTTATGTTCATTGGTGGTTGTCCCGAGATTACGGCCTCTATGACTTATGTAGACACAAGAGCAATCAGTGCATGGAATGCTATAAATTACACTAGTTTCGTACTCTTTCGGTATGTGGTCTTTAACGCTAGGTTGAGCTGCTCTCAGTAGAGATGATGATGCCAAGCCGATTGAATTGTCCGGTGATCACTTCAGAAAGTTCTTGCATGTAAGGTAAAGAACAGAATGTCCACTGTACCGCTTCTGCGTTAGAGCTCCGAGCATTTGATTGTCTCCGACATCGGAGACAGTTTTGCACGAAACTCATCAGTTACCGGTTTGATGGAAATAATTGGTATGAGTAGGCAAGTTCTCTTTTAGGTAGACGCTTGTTGCTGTAGTATCGAAAGGCATGGTGTTAAGTTTTTGAACGCAGCTTCTGTTTTGGGCCGCCGGATTGTTGCTCCTATAATTTAGGATTATTTCGACGTTGGGGTCCTTTAAGTGGACACTGGTTTTGAGATTGTCAACACTCAATATTTGCACCTGACGTCAAGGAACGGAAGGGTGTCTTCTGCGGCTTGTTCACGAGTAAATTGGCAGGCGGGGGAGACAGCGTTAAGACTTTGATGCAATCACTCCACTTTGTGGTTTTGTTAATGGCAGCGAAGGTGTCACCTACGTTGCGTAGTCATATTTTGAGTCTCGGCCTTTTAAATGCAACTCCTTGTCCACGAAGAACTGGTTTGGCAAGTAGCCCCGGTATCGGTATACCCATGTGCACTATATACCTAAGAAAATATTAACTGTCACTTTCTAAAGGAGGTAAAGTTCAAACAACATGGATGCAACATTAACTGGAGGGTTACATTCCCAGAGTCAACGCGCAGCTGCGGATTAAAATCTTTCATTGGTACTCCCTCTCCTATAAACTAATATT
Organism: Ligula intestinalis; assembly: GCA_036362985.1. Classification (NCBI taxonomy): domain Eukaryota; kingdom Metazoa; phylum Platyhelminthes; class Cestoda; order Diphyllobothriidea; family Diphyllobothriidae; genus Ligula; species Ligula intestinalis. The sequence continues at coordinate 27,140,412 of JAYGXS010000009.1, read as the reverse complement.
TATAGTAGACTGACGTGTTAAACTATATCTATTCAGAGAATTGCAAAATTCGGTTTTGCATTCATAAAAATCAAGTGAATGAAAGTAGGAAAAATCACGCTGCATTCGGGAAAACAAAAGCGAATTCAGTTGAACACATTTTTTTTGCCGATTTGTGATGATTTTGCCCTGAAAAACATCTGCGGCTGTAGTTTGTATTATGAAACCGAGAATTCGGATCGTAAACAAGCATATGGCTATGAGAACCCGCGACATGCCATCAAATTTTTTGTTACCGTTCTAGAAATAATTATACAATTATTAGTAGCAATATTCATCAGGACAGTTGCAATAATAGTAATGATATAAACATAAAATAACATAACAAAAGTAATTGCCATATTAGTGGCAGCAGAAATCGAAGCAATAATAATTGATTAATGGTACATGGACCTTAGATACCTTGATGTATATTTCCAACAGAAATTAGTTTCTTAGGAAATTAAAAAGCTGAAATGTCAAAATATTATCCTCCCCATTTTGTGCCTATGGATACTATTATAACCAAAAACATAATTTACGATGTGAATGGGCAGTTTTTTATGGGTGTGTTCGTATTACCCAGACAAATTTGCCACGCACGGTATTTAATAGTCATGGTAACCATGGGTTGTCGACCATTCTTGAATATTTCCCTCAGTGCAGTGTTCTCCTTTGAAAATTTCTGTCCACTAATGACCGTCTGAGTGGATTTTGCAAGCCTCTTTAAGAATAAGGCTGTATGATAGAAGTAAATTGTCTTCCAAAATGAGGGCTGATTATGAATGTACTTAATGATGAACGTGCGCCGATCGCAGACGTATGTTGTTCGTCCCGTTCTGCATAGGTGTTTATTTTTAATCACCGACAGCAGCTGCAAAACAGCTAGTTGTATGGGCAGAAAGCATTGTCTGCAACGATAAAGGAGACTGGATTCGCCATTTTTGGGTCATAAGGCCGTAAGTCTTCTGGGCAAGGGGCCGCTGGTTTGAGCCTCGTGTGGTGCACCATTTGGGTGATGACGGTTAATTGGCCAGAGGTGCCTGGCTCACACGAATGTTGCCTTGTCAAGGATTTCAACTTCATCTTATTTGAATGCGTAGCTGGTTTTCGTCCAATTAGCATGAGAATTGGTATCATTTCTTCGCACTGCTGCCGCGTGTTCGGCAATTCGCACCTTAAGAGGTCTTCCAGTTTATCCGACTAAGTTGCTTTTCCGCAAGTGCAGGGTATCCGTCGTAGCAAATGCAAGGCTTGCAGTTAATATTCCTGCATCCTTTTCCCAATTCTCTTCATTTGGAACGTAGGCAGATGTTTTGTTTGAATAGTCTGAATGGGTATATTATCTTTAAAGGAATGGATTCGTCGTGCTGCTTAGAGATGGAATGTTTTAATCAACCCTGCTTGTTTCTGCGCACAGTTCTGTCAATGACAATGTGCCATAGGTGGAGCTTATTGCCGTAGTTGACAAAGATTTACACGGTACTCCTTCTGCTGAGGGCTTCCATATTTGTTGATAGTAAACTACAGATGTAAATTGTTTCAACAGCCTTCGCTTAAGGCGTGACAAAGAAAGGTGGTGACATATGGTGGACTCGCATGGGTAAATGCTCCTTTACGATGCGAATTATCAGTGTGAGGGATCTGGTGCACGCATTCTATATCGATTTGTAAAAGACTTTCGATAGCGTGCCATACCAGCGCATTCTCTATGAACTCAGCCGCATTGGACTAAGAGGTAGGCTTCTGGCATGGATAAAGAGCTTCCCAATCGGCCGCTTGCAAACTCTCCATGCCAGACAGGTGATGGCATGTCACGCGTTTTCATAGGTAGATGCTTGCAGTCGCAGATGTTTATCATTGATTCTTATGGTAAAAAGCCCCATTTATTGGCAAAACCCCTTAGAGAGTAACAGTTAACTTTTGCTTATGCATAGAGACTGGCTGGGAAGCCAGAAATGGTCATTTCAGTCTCCCTTTGCTTTGTCGGATCCATTTCATAGAGGAGTGTGTTTGCGTTGATTGGAGAGCATATGAGTAGGCACCCTGCTCCAATTTTCCAAAAGATCTCTTGACTTTAAGTTGACAGTTAATATGAGGATGATGGCACGAATGTAAACATCGTGTGATTGATGATGCATGTTTCAACATGCTTATGGCGCGGAGATCCCCGATATGACTTTCGATGGGCTAGCAGCGTTCGATTTTACATGAAACAATCCGAAAACCCGCGACGACGTCTGCTTGAAGACTGTGGATAAAGATTAACTCGTCTTCGTTCTTAGGCCCGTTTTCTTCCTTTGTGCTTACTGTGCAGGTAGCCCGTTTGTTATGCCTGATGAGGAATTAATTGAGAATGGGTCGCTCCTGGGTGAATGTTAAAGTGAGTTCACACTCTCATTGGATTGAGCGGCCATTTTTTGGGCCCTTCGTCACCTGCTCATATTTTGTGTCATTTTCATTGTAAGAGGACTTAGGATAGGCAACAGAACAGTCTAATTTCTTTGCAACTATATAATTTCTATATTGCCACCACTAGTATTAGAATTGCAACATTCACTCATTCTACTACTATAACTATTGCTATTAGCACCATATTGAATAGCAATTTTGCTATTACCACTGTTCATATTCATGCATCAATTACCACTGTTTCTACTGCCAATGTTGTGACTGTAAGCCTAACTAACACGATGAGTGCCATTACTACAAAGTTAGCTGATAAACGTTAACTGCTGATTGAACAACGACTGCTAGGTCAGCCAAGGGAAATGTTACAAAGGCAAGAATCACCGATTATATCCGGGCAATCGCTTCCCATGCTCACTCGTCCCGTTTTGCCTTGGGGCTCGCTGTCCATCTCTGTCAGCAGCCTCACAGCGGTTAGCTATGTAGCCAAATGAGAATGGTGAAAGTGTTGGACTTTTGGTAAGGAAGTTGTAGTTGGAGTGGAAAAAGCCTTCCAGAAGGAAAACACGGCACCACTGGCAACAGTTAGGAATGGTGGATGACTGATGGTGTCAATGCCCATTATATGCGGTGAGCGCCCAAGTTGGCGGTCGACTACCAGCACTCTTAACAACAAGCCGTTCATTGGCATCGTAAACCAGGCCTTGTGTTGTAGCGGTATCAATAGGCCATAATGGAAAGCAGAGGTTTAGAGGATAGTGCTCTCCATCATCGCTCTAGAGACGTGTGCATTTCTCAACGTTTGCAACGGTCATCTACTATGTTAGACAACCGTCGGCCTCTATACATGCGGTCTCCAAGATATTTCTATTCCTGCATCAGTGCTGATGTCTACCCTACAACAATAATCAAGGCAAAGCCGCAAAAGGCAAAGGCGAGTCTTTCCATGCAAGAAGGACTTGAGTTTCTCTGGAATCATCACATTTATTCACCCACTGTGTACAATTTGTTTACCTCCATGCCTAACGAACTCAATGCTTTTTCAAATGTAAACGCACAACTAACATACTATTGACACATACTCTAATTGCTATTATTGTGCAGTATTTTTATCACCCCTTCCTTCAGCACCCTGATAATCTATAAACTTAGATATATGACTGGTAATAAATCTATAAGCTGGAATTCGAACATTTACTGGAAGTTAATCACACTTATGTTAGAAGATATTAAATTTGCAAGCCAGCCTATGCCTTCTTTTTTGAGAACTTTCGTTTCTTTATTGTTTTTAGACATTCTAGGACGAAGCAGAAGCTAATCTTGTGCACCTGGTAGTTCCTAGCTAAATTCATGAGATTTCATCTGCTAGGCAATCTAATCTTTAAGCCGACATATCCCCTGCTGCTCAGGCAATGGCAGGCACTAGCCTACATTCTTAAAACATTTTTGCTTCTTAATTTACTTACTTAGTATGGTATGCTTCAACACTCTGGAAAGGCCAAATTCCATGTAGGCGATGTTGACCCCTTCATGCCTTACTCACGTTGCATTGCATTGCTTCTGCTAGTCGATTAATCCTCCCATTCCAACGCTCTCACGCGGTATAATGCACACATCTGTAGCACGTTCTGTAAATGAAAGGTCTCTTTCAGCATATAAATTATAGAAGATAAATTGGCAAACATATGGTTGTTTTCGATAAATTCTCGTAAAGCCTTTACATTTATATGGCCAATCGGCGCCCGTGTTAGATAGTTATTGATTTTTCTACCTATTCAAACTTTTATTGTTATGTACAGCGTCAATTTCCCTTGCAAACGTTTGGTCTGATGAAGAGTTGCTGAAAACAATTGTTTGCCAAAAAAACTGACTTCTAATATTAACCATGAGAATATTTGGGGAACTTAGACAATCCAAAGATCCCGCGGTGTTAAAGGAACTCAATGGATTCCTCAAGTTTGACACCAGGCTTGCTGAGGCAAACGTAACAGCCAAATTCCTATCAGAATGTATAGACCGAGGTTTATACCCAAGACAGTACTGGAAAAGTTTACGAAGAAACCATATAGCCGTTTCTATGGCTGCACTAAGAAGACATGCAGAAAGTTACCTGGAGACTGTTAACGCCGGAATTATGGAACTTCAAAGAAACCGAAGTCAGAGAGCAGCGGTTCTCGACCGTCTTGAACCTCTAGAGAGAGTAGCGTTTGAAGACTATGTACAAACAATAAGAAACAGAAGAATCGAGGCCAGGTGGACAAAACTTCTTCGAAGTGTCCAACCAATAAAAGCACCAACCACCCTCCCAAACAATCCGGAGAGGTACGTGCATAACTATTCCTCAATCCATCTTGACAAAACCCTCATAGAAGTACTATCCCTAGGCCCTAGATTCTGTATTGCACGAATAAGGCTGAGACAAATAGAATTATAAACTGAATTTGAGAGTCTCTTTAACCAAACCTCCGATCTAAAATCTTCCATGCCTAACGAAGTTGATTATCTAAAGTCCACCCTGGTTAACTGTTGCCAACAGTACTTAAGAAAGACTCCAATGAACAAAGGCCCCTTAACAAAAGCCCACCTTGATAGCCTAAAAGAGCTACGAAGAAATAAAAATATCGTGCTAACCAGACCAGACAAAGGATCTGGAATAGTACTGATGGATAAAAATGATTACGTCGCAAAACTAGAAGCAATTTTAGCAGATCATACAAAGTTCTCAAAAGCTGAGAAGGACAAAGATCGCACAGATACTGTTGAAGGTCAGCTGACTACAATTCTCAAAGACCTCCGTAAAGAAGGTCTTTTGACTGACAAAGAGCTTGAAACACTAAGACCTGTAGGAACGACGATACCTAGAATGTATGGACTTCCGAAAATTCACAAACAGGGGCTACCCTTACGTCCTATCCTGGATCTGAGAAACTCCCCTTACCACACCATTGCTAAATGGCTAGTAGAAAAGTTGAAACCTCTTAGAAGTAACATGTATCCTAGAAGCCTGAAAGACACATTTGAATTTGTCAAAGCTATAAAGAATATGAACGTTGCAAGAAGTAAGATGCTCTCATTGGATGTATCGTCACTATTCACCAATGTACCCGTGGCAGAAACCATAAACTACCTCTGCGACGTTATTCGGGACACGAACTACCAGATAGGTATGCCCGTGAAAACCTTCAAAGATCTCCTCACGCGATGCACACAAAATGTCCAATTTCTCTGCAATGGTCAGTTTTACAGCCAGATTGATGGTGTGGCGATGGGCTCATCACTTGGACCGTTTCTTGCAAATGTTTTTATGGGCAAGATCGAGAAAACGAGTCTAGGGGACACCATCAATGACCTTGCATTCTACGGTCGATATGTAGATGATATCTTCTGTTTGACTGACTATAACACTGACATTGACGCCTTGGTCGCGAAGTTTAACAACGCTCACCCATCGCTCAAGTTTTCTGCTGAGACTGAAGTGGACGATGAAATTGCGTTCCTTGACGTCCTTCTGCGAAGGCAAGAGGATGGATGTATCCTACGCAGGGTTTTCCGAAAGAAAACCTGAACAGGACAATACGCTAACTTCCAAAGTTTTGTCCCCCTCAATATAAAACGAAATCTGGTCCAAGGATTAGCAGCTAGATTACGACAGATCTGTTCTCCTGAAACTGTCGAAGCAGAACTCCAACAGCTGCAGCATACACTAATTGAAAATGGATACCCGGAAAGGTTCATTCGCAGAAATATTGGTGAACGCACCAAAAATCCTGTCACCTTAACTGCAGAAAAGAAAGACGTGTTCATAAGACTGCCTTTCTTAGGCGATGCAACCAGCGAGCTGGTCAGACGACGCTTGAGGACTGCAATCACAAACGCTTTCCCAGCGGCGAACTTACGGGTGCTCTTCACGAACTCTCCCCTCCTACGATTGGGAGGTAAAGACAGACTCCCTTTGAAGGCCACATCAATGTGCATTTACTCTTTCACTTGCTCCTGTGGAGCGAAATACATCGGCCGTACAACGAGGCGTCTCGAAAAGAGGGTACGTGAGCACATACCGACCTGGCTAAGTAAAGGTGAAACTAGATCGATCTCGAGTGCTATTCTCGCACATCTAGTCGATACGAACCATCGAGTCGATACTAACGAAGCCTTTAAGGTGGTCTACAGGACACTATCTAATTTTTCCAAAGGCCTACGCCAACGGATGCTTGCTACAGCCGAAGCAGTGGCTATAAGGCTAGCAAATCCAGTGCTGTGTTGTCAGAAGACTCTGACACAAGCTCTGTCACTTCCATGGCCTAAACCGACACCAGGTGGCGATAGGATTTCACCCCTCCCAACAAGTGACAAGCCCTCAACCAACACGCTGACATGGCCTACATGCGAAAACTGACATAGTCCGCGTTGGCCAATTAGCGCCCGTGTTAGATAGTTATGGATTTTTCTACCTATTCAAACTTTTATTGTTATGTACAGCGTCAATTTCCCTTGCAAACGTTTGGTCTGATGAAGAGTTGCTGAAAACAATTGTTTGCCAAAAAAACTGACTTCTATACTGACATGCGTTTGGCGAACATACATTTTACCAAATAGATGGGGTAATTCTAACATGAAACAAAAAAGCAAGTGAAAGACTGCAGAAAGGGAACGAAAACTGGCCCCTAATTCGCATGCAGTCTTTTTTAATTGTGATCCCGCTGAGGGTGCTTGTGCAACCGAGCATCGCACTGAACCTCCAGCACTTTAATCCTGCTGGTGAGAAGCCGTGGGAATTTTTCCGCAAAAGCTGCACACGGCCAAACGCTTTGTCCACATTTTCTGTCAAAGTGGATCTAAAAAGGCTCCAGAATCCGAGCAGTTAGAAAAACTTTCCGAATATCACGAATTGCAGCGGTGAAAGAAATTGAAATATAAAAGAGAAATCATTCGTTTTTTAGCCAAACGCAGAATATTTTTCTTTATTGAAAATTTAGATGTCCTGAATGCAGGCGAATGTGTACCGTTGCTAAATGTTTTCTGATGTCGGAAAGCTGTGTGTTACGATTTTCAAACTTTGCGGGAGGGGCGTTCTGCACAAAACACCCTTTTAGGCGCCATCACCTGCTTTGTCAGGACATAGGTATTTACTCACGTAGATTACTTGCAACCGATAAGGACAAAACTTGAGTCAGACAGGCTTTCAAGTGCACTCGAACGTAACGTGATGTTATAAGCAATAGTCCCTAATGATGATCTGGACCTTTGATCTTTTAGGGTGATGATTTCTTCTCGAATTCCATTTTTAAAATCTGTGTGAAAAATTCATCCCATTTTATGGAATATGAAAGCTACACTGACTCCTTAACTCCCTAGTTTTGTAAACCCTTACATAGATAAATCAGAAATTGGTGTAACCGGCATTCAACTGATAATTTACTGATAGGGCGCATACACAATGGCTTTGAAAGCTAAGAGTTCAATTACCGATGTGTTGGGATTCCTTTAAGAGCCATCCTCAGAGACAGAGCGGAATTTATAGTCCGCAGTGACTATGTGACCACATGCGCTTTACCGTATGCAGCTCTCACGGCCATCGCTAGAGGTCATAAGCGATGCGCAAGGTGGCTTGATGGTCTGTGACACGGTCTGTAGTTGGCGTGATTTCATTTTCTCTTTGAAAGTTTGCCAGTAAAATGGTTGAGTCACACTTAAAGTGCTAGTCGGCTGCGCCCTCCTCACGTGACTGAATCCCTGCTCAGGCAAAATCTCAGCAAAATATATGTGTATGGCAGGTAATTGTACTTGTTGTTTCACTGTGGGGCACGCAACCCATGCCTGGAGCAGCTAGCGGCTCACGAGGTTGTCACCGCTTCCCAGGAAAGTATGACTTTCTACTATCGAGGAAGCTGCAACCTGAGAGCTGGTGTATTCCCTCCTCATGGCTGCTGTGTGCTCGGCCACGACAGGAAACATGCGAATTTATCTACCGGATCTAATGTACTTGTGGGTAAGGCAACTACTTCAGAGAAATTGGTAGACGTTTAAGGATGAGAATAGGTGAACCAGCGGCAGCAGCGAGGAGAAATGAGGCAAATTTTAAAGACATGACTCATTCGAGCAGATCGGCTACATATTCCGATTTGATGAGGCTGAACTTATCTGGAGAGGTGACAATCACGTGAGCTGCGTGTTGTTGAATTCATGGTTTTCAGGAATCCAGTCTTGTACAACCCACTCTCCGTACTGAGATTCAGTCTGGCCAGGGAATGTCACCACTCGGTGTGCGCAGGGGTGAACACCCCTTCCAACGTCAGTGCTAGGTAGCCAGTTGGTTGAGCAGTCATCACGCAAAAATCCGGAGGGTTTGATGAAAGTTTAACTGATCACGTCCCGTACGCCGGCCATCCAGCAATTAGCACACAAATGGGTAACTTTCCTTGATAGAAATTGAGTAGATGTTAATTGTCATAAGTATGCAGCTGCCAAGCGCCTTCATCCTGTGAATAATGCAAGACCCTGTGTACGAACCAGACGTTTCTGCTACTGTCTGTGATGATGGGTTCGATAAAAATTTGAAACGTCAGATGAATAAGGTTCTTGTCACAGCGAATTGGCACCAACCATGTTACCGAAAAAAAACGATTTGGCGGAAAAACGGAAGCTTTGTTCACATTTTTGTTCTGGTAGGGAGTCCTCACGAAGGATCATGGGTGATGACATTTGAGCGGCAACGTGCCCCGCAGAACGGGCTCACTACGAGTACTTTCACCTGAATCACTCTAAAGAGAAGCATAGTTGCACAGCGCCTACACCACTAGCTCTTACCTCACCCACTTTGGTCCGATGGCAATACAGTGTAAAGAAGATCGAAGACGGTCGCGGATGCCCTGTGGGGACAAGGCTAAACAGTCCACCTATGAGAATCATACAAAAACTGATTCTTACAGCATGTAACAGGTTTTTACAAGGGTTGCTCGGATCAATGAGTATGTCACAGCATCGAGAAAAGCTTTTGCAACCTGTGTCTGGGTCTTGAGAAGGAGTAAGCTGTTCAATGCTGACCCCACACGTTCTTTCTTCCCACGCCCATGAACCAAACGATTGCCCAGGTCTATTAAACACCTGGTGATCGGATCGGACGCAGTGCCTTCAAATCGAATAAATTACCTTAGTCGTGCTGCAGCCTAATCTCCGGAAAGTTCAGTCATCTCAGGATGCCGGCTTTTGGGCGACCAACTGCAAAAAGCATAGTCTGTAAGAAAACGGGTACTTACTGATATTCACTGCTCTTCGATATTAAAATAAATTTTATGGTAAATATGCAAAAAATATTTGTTTCTTGCATTTAGTAGCGTCGAAGTTATGTGACAAGTCTGAAATTTGCTTCAAAATGAACGATGTTATTTCGTCAATTATAAACATTAAAAAAGGCGTGATTTGCTACCAAAGGAGGACAAGCGCGAATATTTCATGCATGGTTTTGGTAAAATATATTTGAATTTATAAACAAGTTAAAATCAATAAGGAATGTGCATACAACTTAGGTGTCAATCTTTAAAGAGTATTCTGTTTTGGGGCGGTTATAAACGAGCTTGTTCATAAGCCGGCATCTTGCTGTGACTCAAATGCCTACAGATTACGCTGCAGAATAATCAGTAGTAAAACACTACTCAGGTAATTTTTTCGGGTAGAAAGAAAAGTTGTTTAGAATTTCGGATGAGATTTCATGAGATAAAGAATCTGCTGCACTGCACGTGCAAAATTAATAAACCATTCGGGTCGTAGTTTTCTTTGCATTCCATGGATAAGCGCAATGCTCTCTTATGGGTCTCTTTAAAATGCTGTTATCTAGGTTGATGCCATTGCAATATAAAATTTCCAACATAGACAAAAGTGCCTGGAATGGCCGTTCCTAGCCTACGAGCCGTCATCAACCAGTCAACCACAATCCCGAATGGTTGACCACCCGAGACTTGAACCCGTGACCTGGCAACTATTATTCCGACAACGATGAACAACATACTAGCGAGACTCGAAAGTCAGTTTGTAGGAGCCTGCCCCGCCAGCGCTGCCATGAGCATTGATCTGCCTGCTCTGTAAACATGTCAGTTAATCAGCTAATCGATTTTGCGCATCACTGATTACTGGTTCATACTCGAGTCACCTTGTCAAATCAGCTAATCAGTTAATCAATTTTGCGTACCACTGATTGCTGATATGCGCCGGATTTGTTGTCAGCGCTGGCAGAAGCAAACTTAACACTTAGCCGATTTATTCGGCCTTTCGCCCAAGTGCGCGGCGGCTGCGAGGTTACGGCGGTCACTCTCCCGCTCCTCAGAGTCAAATTCCACCCCAGGCCGAGTCCATCCTTCTGTTAATTTGAAGACTGCATAAACAGCAAAATGTAATGAATCCATAAATTTCGAGAGGGCTCTTTAGTTGCCACCCCTCATTGCATAACAGGAGTGAACGTCAGAGAAAATACACAACTGAATTCATAAAGAAACAAATAGATAAAAATGGCAAGGTCACTGTACATGGCCAAGAGGCATTCGATAAAGCTGACATTCAAACGCTGCAGACAGCAAAAAACTGGAGAAAAAACGTTAAGGCAAAAATGAAAGAAAATTAGGGTAGTGTGTAAACAAGGAGCCAATGTTACCAAGGTAGAGTTAGGTTCACTTAATGCTCCAATTGTTAACATAGGTCGGCTTTAAACCTCAGTACAGTCAATCTGAGGCACTGCCAATGGTGGCTGCTCTTTGTATTTCAAGTAAGGCCGGTTGTAGGGGGACTGAATAAAGTAAGTTTTGTAGCGCCTAATTTATTCCGGGCCACATGATAGATGCGCTGGTCCAACAGGGGGAGGCAGATAAGGTTGTGGCAAGCGTTTTTCGGTGAACCCTAAAACTTCCTTCCGAGTACTTCTTCAAGCACGAACAACTCGCACCTTACGCTAACTGGAGGCAGCCTACATAAGGTGGTTTACAGCCGACCTATGTATCAAATGCCTCTTGGCCATGTACAGTGACCTTGCCATTTTTATCTATTTGTTTCTTTATGAATTCAGTTGTGTATTTTCTCTGACGTTCACTCCTGTTATGCAATGAGGGGTGGCAACTAAAGAGCCCTCTCGAAATTTATGGATTCATTACATTTTGCTGTTTATGCAGTCTTCAAATTAACAGAAGGATGGACTCGGCCTGGGGTGGAATTTGACTCTGAGGAGCGGGAGAGTGACCGCCGTAACCTCGCAGCCGCCGCGCACTTGGGCGAAAGGCCGAATAAATCGGCTTAGTGTTAAGTTTGCTTCTGCCAGCGCTGACAACAAATCCGGCGCATATCAGCAATCAGTGGTACGCAAAATTGATTAACTGATTAGCTGATTTGACAAGGTGACTCGAGTATGAACCAGTAATCAGTGATGCGCAAAATCGATTAGCTGATTAACTGACATGTTTACAGAGCAGGCAGATCAATGCTCATGGCAGCGCTGGCGGGGCAGGCTCCTACAAACTGACTTTCGAGTCTCGCTAGTATGTTGTTCATCGTTGTCGGAATAATAGTTGCCAGGTCACGGGTTCAAGTCTCGGGTGGTCAACCATTCGGGATTGTGGTTGACTGGTTGATGACGGCTCGTAGGCTAGGAACGGCCATTCCAGGCACTTTTGTCTATGTTGGAAATTTTATATTGCAATGGCATCAACCTAGATAACAGCATTTTAAAGAGACCCATAAGAGAGCATTGCGCTTATCCATGGAATGCAAAGAAAACTACGACCCGAATGGTTTATTAATTTTGCACGTGCAGTGCAGCAGATTCTTTATCTCATGAAATCTCATCCGAAATTCTAAACAACTTTTCTTTCTACCCGAAAAAATTACCTGAGTAGTGTTTTACTACTGATTATTCTGCAGCGTAATCTGTAGGCATTTGAGTCACAGCAAGATGCCGGCTTATGAACAAGCTCGTTTATAACCGCCCCAAAACAGAATACTCTTTAAAGATTGACACCTAAGTTGTATGCACATTCCTTATTGATTTTAACTTGTTTATAAATTCAAATATATTTTACCAAAACCATGCATGAAATATTCGCGCTTGTCCTCCTTTGGTAGCAAATCACGTCTTTTTTAATGTTTATAATTGACGAAATAACATCGTTCATTTTGAAGCAAATTTCAAACTTGTCACATAACTTCGACGCTACTAAATGCAAGAAACAAATATTTTTTGCATATTTACCATAAAATTTATTTTAATATCGAAGAGCAGTGAATATCAGTAAGTACCCGTTTTCTTACAGACTATGCTTTTTGCAGTTGGTCGCCCAAAAGCCGGCATCCTGAGATGACTGAACTTTCCGGAGATTAGGCTGCAGCACGACTAAGGTAATTTATTCGATTTGAAGACATATTTAAGAATTTTTGTCGGCATATCAGGCGATAAGAAATCGATTGTATGTGACCTAGTGCATGGTACTAGGCAATGGTCAATTTGGTTTACATACAAGGTTTTTTATGTTAGTGACTTATCTAGCCGCTTCGGAGAATCCACTTTCATGCTGATTATGTTACAACGTTTACTGTTGATAAATTTCAACTTTATTAAGCGTTACCTTAAATTTGGATAATCGCCATCCCTAAGCGCAATGGTAGATTTACTTTTCTCTAAAAGGGGAGTAATTTAATCTGAAAACGTCAACCACACCAAATGCAACCAACGTGGAAATGAATTTTCTCTTTCAGAAGAGTCAGGTGTAGTAGGAATTTAAAAAGCCCGCTTTTTCAAAAGAATACAGCCCTTCTTCGATATTAAACCCTAGGGTTTTAAAACAACGTGATTTTATGCGGGAAAGAGGCTGCATAACTCCTACAGGCAGTCCGCTTTTAACGTTATCCTATATTTGCGATCATTCCACGAGAAAATTCTAAAAATTCCCACAGTGAAGTAAGAACGATAAACATTTAGCAAACAGCAAAATATGTTTATGCCATATGTTTTCCGTCAGTGTACAATTTAAAAACGAAATCCACACATAAGGAACGTTTTGTGTGATATTTATATATTGTTTAAAATGTAAGCAAAAATAAAAGAATGTTAGCCTCAGTTTTTTGGCCAAACTATGAGATACTCCTGAAGAAGCAAAAAGGCCAACCAAACGTTCCACTGCTTGTCATGACCTCGGCTTTTAAAAAGATGACGAACGAGGACTTTCGTCCACAAGGTACCATTCAAATCATCTTCAAAAATGTTTGTCTATTAGAAAAGAACTTTCATTGAACTTAAAGAATGTCTGTCTCACAATTCTGTTGTGCATTTAAGTTTAAAGTCGGCGATGGCGATGGCGCTTAAAGTCTCCGTCCGTGGATACTATACAAACAGTTATTTTTATGAATATGATTAAAGATGGACTAAGCAATAAGGAATGTCTTATTTTAAAGATTTAAAAAAACGAAGAACCCATCTTCACGGATACCCGAATAAAAAACGAGTTTGTTGAAAACGTTGCACGAAATGTATTTCCGAACGCTTTAAAAGAGCAGATCCGTCGTACTCTAGCTGCTAATCCCTGCACTTAACTACTTCTTTTTCGATTTCTTTCTATTTGTAAGAATTTGGTAAGTGTTCCACCTAGTGTTTCTTTCAGAATACCCTACGCAGGATAAATGCTTGCGAAAAGACATCAATTAACGTGATTTCATCGACTACCTCAGTCATTGCAGAACAATGGAGCGATGGATGCGCGCTGTTGAACTTCGTGACCAGGGTGATCAGGACTATAACACAGGCACCGACGCTCTCACCTCTAAGGAAAATCGTTCGCTCCTTGCAAATAACAGCAATTATCAATATATCATCCTGTCCTCAGATCAATGTCCACAAACTAACCAAGTTCCTCCTCTCATCCCGCCTTCTTCAGAACAAAGACCTCCACATGTTGAGCTCGTCATGTAGGCGGCGTGAAAACGATGAGTTGTAATCACCTCTTAACATTTATTAACCCTGCTCAACTGTACAGTTCACAACCAAAACCATCCCCTCTATCTTGTATAACTTTGGAAGAAGGCGAAATGTTATATTAAAAATATTGTACGGAATAGTATTCTTGGGCCGGTTTTTGCTGAGATAGGTTCGGAAAATGCAGACTAAGTTGTAACTTTCATAGCGTTGACAACCGGCATCCTGAAGTGACATCTATGCCTGGGAATTATATTCCCAGATAATCAACAATAAAGCCCTTCAAATTCTAAATTTTGAATAAAAAATGCTTTTTTGGATTTTCGGTTAACATCTCATTAGTTAGCACATAAACTATATTCAGAGTAGGCGCCGAAGATCACGCAACATGTCCACATATGCGAAAGCTTGATACTCTGTCGCTAATTGGCATTGAATAAGGTTGTAATATTGAGTATCTTGTAGTCTATTCTAAGTGCATTTCAGTCATGATAGGATGCGGGCTTTTTAACGAGCTTCGTTCTGACCACTAGCAAAACGTATCTATTGTAAAAAAGGGTACTCAATTGGTATACCTTCTTGTCATTTATTTTGACTGCTTTTATTAATTCAAATATATTTTATGGAAAATTTGCACTTGAGAATTATTTTGTGTACTTGTTTGAAAGCAAATAACGTTTACTTTAAATTTTATACTCAAATAATGGGTAGCTTTTGGTTTTAAATTAGTTGCTAATTATGAGCTTTTTTAAAATTGTTAGGTCTTCATCGATAATAAATCATATCCGTCAATTTAAAAGTGCTTCCTTTACTGCATAAAATATATTCAAAATTGATTACAGAATTTGATGACAACTAGGTGACGTTTTTCTCAAACTGTAGGCAAAACTGTACATTTTTTTTAAACAGTATGCAAACCGTGCGCAGTTTTTAAACTTTGAATTTGAGTGTAGCATTCACTCGTCAAGAAAATTGTTCGGCAATTGGGCTTCTAATTTAAAACCGAACGCTTCCATTTCTTTGCGTATAAAGTTTAAAGAACGTGTAATTTTCTATCAAACAAGTAGAAAAAATAATTTTCTTGTGCGCATTTTCCACAAAATGTATAAAATTTATAAAGGCAGTCAAAATCAATGATAACAAGGAATACTACTTAAGTAGTCAGTTTTTACTATCGATATGTTTTGCAAGGAGTCGTAACGAAGCTCGTTAAAAAGCCGGTTTCCTATCCTGACTAAAATGACTTCAGAATACACTACACGATAATCAGTATCACAACTGGAATCAATTCGGATTAGCGGAAGCATATGGGTCTTTCACATGTGTCGAAATATTGCATGATCAACGGCGTCTACTGTTAATTGACGGATACGATATATTATGAGTAAACACCTCACAATCGCAAGAAAGCTCTTGTTAGAAATTCTTTTAAAGGCAAAGATAACCTTTTATTACGTATAAACTTTCAAGGAGGTATAATTTGTTACCAAATGATTATAAGAAATATTTTTTCGTGCACGCTTTCCGTAAAATGAAGTTGAAATAATGAAGCACGCCAAAATCACTTACTATACCAACAGAGAAACTAGAAGAAAGGAGACACGAACCCGTGTTTTTTCTGTTTCATACCCGATTATCTGAATTTTCAATTTCTTCATGTCATGCAAAAATAAGTTTTTTTCGCGTTGTGCCTCACTTTATGTAAGATTCATGCATAAAACTGGAATTGTATCCGTTCATTTGGGCTGTAGTCCCTCAGCTGGTGCGTGGTGCATGGAAATGCTGCCAGGCGGCCGGTTGCAGTAGTTTATACAGTTGTTTTTACACACCATACTAGAAGCACGACTAGTAGAGCAGTTAAACGTACTCATCATTGGGTTCCGCAGCATTCCATGTTTTGCATTCTAATTGACATTGCGACATTTTTTAAAATTTCACCTTGTAAATTTCCCTAGAAATGCATTTCTGTTCGTGGTTTGCAATAGTGTATTTGAGGCCTTTATGTATGGACCGATATGACCTGTTCATCTTTGGGCTGACACCCGTCTACCTCTGCGTAATAGGATCGTGCTGCCAACGGGAAGACTGAAGTAGTATACATTAGCGTTGTAGCTTAACATACTAACAGGCCAGGGACTGGCAAAGAGGCCGAGATGCGTGTTTCGCAAGTTGCGGTGGCTGCTTTGCACAGGTGAGAATTGTCCGGCTCATCAGCGTTTGGCCCAGCATTACCTGAGATTTTCTTTCTGGTTGATATGCCGTTTCACTTGGAAGATCAGTTTTTTCTTTCCCTATAAAAATAATTTCTGTTCGTGGTGTGCGAGTGCCTTAAACAACAAGCCGTTCATTGTCATCGTAAAGTAGGTCTTCGATTATGACTTTATCAATAGGCACAGTAGGGAGCACAGAGTTTCAGTGGATAGTACTCCTCGTCATCGTTCTAAAAAGGTATGCATTTCACCACGTTTGCAACTGTTGTCTAGCATTTTAGACAACAGTCGGTCTCCATGCATGTAATCTCCAAGATATTTGTAGTCCTGCCAACAGTGCTGACCTAGCCTATACTGGAATCCCCCGGCAATAATCAATTCAAAGTGCGACAGGTGGAAGGAGAGACCTTGCATGCACGAAGGACTTTATTTTCTGCTTAATCATTACATCAAGTCACCGACTATGGTTTATCTATTTAGCTCCATATCTGACAAAGTCTGTTTTATTCTAAATGTGAAGGCCCAACCACCATAGTTTTCATACATACTCTAATTGTCATAAGGGTTTATAATTTTCCCCTTCTATGTGCCCCCTTCGTTCAGTACCATGATGCAATTCAGCCGCAAATCACTGACTTGTAATAAAGCGATTGTCCGGAATTCGGTGTTTGCGTGAAAATTAATTACATTTATGTTAGAAAGGATTAATTTATAAAACAGTCTGTGCCTTCTTTTTTCAAGAACTATCGTTTTTTCTACTGTCGTAAGCCTTTCCTGGAGGTAGCATGAGCTAATCTTGCGCAACTTGAATTTCCTTGCTTAATTCATTAAAATGTCATCTGTTAGGCAGTCTACTCTGTTATTCGACATAATCCTTGCTATTCAGGCAAAAGCATTGATATTACCGTAGCCTGCATTCTAAAACATTTTTCCTACGTAATTTACTTGCGTAGTACGATATTCCGTAGGATAAGTTCTTTGTGAAAATGTTGTTTATTTAGTGAATTTTCTACAATGGCTCACCATGTCAGGTCCCATCAGACGTATGGGAATCGTACTGAACTGTTAGTCTTAAATGATGTCTGACAGAGTCAAATATAGTGGGTCGGGTTAAAAAATGGCAATTGTCACCCGCATGTAATTATGCGGTCAGTGGGGAAGAAAAAAGTTGCTACCCACATGTAACTATCCGTTCGGTCAGTAAGTTATTTTCGACCGCACCTAATTGTTGCTTGAAACTCTGGAAAGGCCGAACCCCATGTAGGCGATGTTTATGGCCTCATGCCTTGTTCACAGGCATTGTATTGCCTCTCCTAGTCTATGAATCTTCTCATTGCAACGCACGATGCCCAGGCTCCGATTGGACTCTCACTCGGCATTATGCCAACATCTGTTGCACATCCTGCCAATGGAAAACATGCACGAAAATATTTTTCTTGTACATGTCTGATAGCAAGTTACGCCTTTAAATTGTATACTCAAGGAATGGATAGCTTTTAAATTTAAAAAAATTTGCTCAGTTGCCGAATAATTTTCTCACCTAGTGACTTCTACATTCGAATTCAAGGTTTAAATACTGCGCGTTGTGTACATCCTATGTAAGTAAAATTACCTTTACGCCTAAAGTTTGAGGAAGATGTCACATAGTTTTCATGAAATTTTGAAATAGATGTGGACCATAATTTATGCAGCAGAGACAGCATTAATAAATTGGTGGATACAATGTTTTATAAACAAACACCTCAAAATTTTAGAAATCTCACAATTAGCAACTTTTTTTGAAACCAGAAGCTACCCTTTCTTTGAGGGTTAAATTTAAATAAAGTGCAATTTACTATCAAAAAAAAGAAATCATTTATTGTGCAAGTTTTTCATAAGCTATTGTTGAATTTATAAAGGCATTCAAAATAAATGATAAAAAGGAATGCTAATGATGTAGTCAGTTTTACAGTAGATACCTTTTGCTAGTGGTCAGAACGAAGCTCGTTAAAAAGCCCACATCCTATCATGACTGAAATGACTTTAGAATAGACTACACGATAATAAATCTTCCAACCTGAATCAATGCGAATAAGTGACAGATTATCAATTTTTCGCGTATGTGGACATGTTGCATGATCTTCGGTGCCTACTGTATTTTAAATTTTCATTTTAGCAGGCCTGTTTTTGTTACTTTAGTGAGCTGCTGGATGCACTTTTACGGGCAGCTGATTGATTTGACATTGAAGGACAATTTAATAAAAGTGCATTAAAAAGGTGAACTAATGTACATAATAAGCTTTTTAAGAAATAAAAAAGTTCAATATTTTATGGAAGCCCATTGATTGTTCGACAGTCCAATCATCGGTTTTGATGACATCCATGGTGTGCTCCACAGCATAGGGGTGCACAGACGGCGAGATGAACTTTAATAAATTTTACTTGACAGAGGACTTGCGCTGCATTTACCACACACACACTTGCGCTCGGTTTCAGGAAAAAATTCACGAGGATCAGAGACGGGATCAGGTTCAGGTGACTGATGCGGCGTGAGCCTCACCTATACGTGATACGCGAGCGTATCCCTGGGTTTACATAAAAATAAAATGTAAATTCTTTACCATACTTTCGAACAAAAAATTTTTACCTAGCCGTGAAACTTTGTTGCTAGGTCCCCACTTTTTAACAAAAATTCTTAACCCAATTGTAAAATTCTCGCGGCCTTGGCGGGAGTCAAACCCGCACAGCACGCAATGTCACAATGAAATTGCAGACTTTTGAAAATTTCCTAAATTTCTTGAAGAAAAACGATTTAATTTGCCTGGAGATGAACGAACATACTTTTCTCTTTATAATGGATTATTTTTCCACTAAAGGGATTAAAAACACGATTGGTAAACGTACAAACGTGCAAAAAAATAAGCCTACATATATGACACTTTTTTGAAATACGTATTATTATTATTCTGTCTGTTCTGCTTCTAAATAACGCTTGATCGCAACGTATTGTTTACAAAAAAATATATTTCTATAGGACTTACATTGAATAAGGCTTTTTTTGGGTTGTCTTCGCGGTTACATGCAGAAACTTTGCTAACGTGCTAGGCCAGCTGTGCGGTTAAAGAGAATGCTATACCAAAAACGTTTTTGTTACTGTATTTTTTGCAGAAAAGCTTCACAGAATAGTTAAGTATATTTTTTTAAAGCTTCTATTGCTGCTTGCTTCTGAAAGTAAATGCGATTCCCTAAACTATGCTTAAGTTCCATTTGATCAACTTCGCACAATACTTTCCAGTTTTTGAAAGGATTATTATTCCACCTTTTTTGCTAATTATGGAATTCTTCCACGTCACAATGAATATGAGAAAAAAGTTTGGTTTTTCTTTCCTTATAGCATAGGAAATTTCTTAAATGTAAACGAACTCAAGACTTAGCCAAAATGAGTTCCTATTTTCCTCGATAACATTAAGAGGCCGGTTTTCCAAACCAATGCTCCTCTTTTTTTTTAAATCCACTCAGTTGATCAAAATGAACCTGGCCAGATAAGCGCTAAACTACAAACTTAATTTGCCTCATGAAAGATGTTTGCAGTACTCGCAGAACTGAACAGGGTTTGCCAAAAAATATAAACACAATTAACATAGCCATAAAACTGGCGTGTATCATAATTTTATAACTTCAAAGATGCAAAATTTTTACAAATAGCGTTTTATAGTTTTTTTCACTGAATATTTTCAAACTGACGTCTATTTTGACCTTGACACTGCTGACAAGGCGAAGCAATGTAATCGCACACACCATGACACAATTGCCTTGGTATTCAGATGCATTCAGGTGTTCAATGGCTTCTCTCGACTCAACTACTGTTGCGATAGTCAAAATGCAAAAAAAAACAATAAAAGTATTTCTGTAAATATTTTCCATGTTTGAAATAAATTTATCATAACAACCATTTTTTCAATAACTTAAAATGTGTATACCTTTTTTGAGACATACTGTATATCATTACTGCTCGCAGTTTTTGCAGCGTGATTAAGCCTAACCTCGGACATGTATGCGAACAAATAATCCTTTGCTCGGGGACGAGCTGGCTTTTCGATAGAGAAGCGATCGAACAAAAAACATTCCAAAATAAACGCAAGATAATGATTATTTTTAAAACCATACGTAACACCCTTATATTCGACCTCTAAAGACAATACACATTTATACAAAAGGAGTGCAGAAGTAGCATTTGCGTATGTGTTCTGAGCGGCACATGCCGTTAGTTCTTTACCAATATTGCACTTAAATTAGCAATGCGCTTGAAAGCAATTGTAATTAAATAGGGAAATAGGTTATTTCCTTTCTGCTGCTCTTTAAATAAAAAATGGCTGTCGCCTTTGTCAAGTATTACGCTGGCCTCCAGAGTGAAGTATGGAATTGGACCCCCCCCCCGAGCATTGTCCAAATTGATGCACAGTCTTACTTTTAATACCAATGTTAAGTCAGAGCTTTTCTGGGAGTTATTTGCAAAAAAATAACTCAACGGCTATAGGCAGACATTTGCTTTCCCCAATAAGGGTTGACACTAAAAGCCACTGAAGTTGCAGAAAATGACGCAGTGCTGACGTACAGCATTGAAAGCATTGGCCCCGGAACACTGTAAGGAATGGTAAAGAGGGGCAAATACGATCCCGTTACGAGGCACACACAGTTCATTGTGCCTTGGCGCTCAATCTTGAACCCCGGCAGCAGCTTCACTGAACATAGAAACGTAGACGGAGCAATTATTAGGGCTTTGGAAATTTGACCAATGGATGCCGGATACAAGCCACAGACGTTGCGAAGTCCAGGGTTGGGTAAGGCTGGCTGCGGATAGTTACGTATCCAACAAATGGTCATTCAGTTCTCCCGGTAAGGTTCTCCTGCCTATTTTTATCCACTGTGCACTGGGGGTGGGCTTGAGAACGAACCCAAGGCACATGGAGCATGTTTGTCTCGTACCACAATCGGTTACCTCCTAGCTACCATTATTAACATTCCCATTTGAAACCGGCAGATCAGCAAGCCCGTGGCGCAGCGGGTTATAGTGTTGGAACAAGAGGTCGCGGTTTTAAGCTTTAAGTGGCGTAACATGTGGAGTTGGTTATGGCACGCTAGTGACGGTCCGTAAGCCAAACATTGCATTTCAGTATCCCTGTGTCTGTTGTTAATGTAATCTTGCTGTAATAAGCATTTTACAGTGTCAATTATATCTAACGGAGTGATATTGCATGGGCACTATAAAATAAAGTATAAAAATTACTGAGATAAACAATTACGGGCACAATAAATACCTAGAGATCACAAAACTCCTTACTCGTTGTGTCTATTTCTCACATTTCAATTCATTCAACAAGCCCATGGATGGTTATTCATTCATTTTGAAACGATCTTTCCTCTGCTTCTGTATCGTGCTCAACAAAATCGATCACTTCATTGTGACATTTTCTCCTAAATTAACCTGGAATGTGATCTGCAATAGTATTTCTCTAGGCTGACAAAAAAATACCGATAAATGAACGGGAGACGGGACTAGCCCTTTTTGACTTACCAGTATTCAGCATGTAGCCCTTACCTAGCATGGGAAGTGCAATCTATAAAGCTCGGGGTCACCAGGTTGGATGTACAACGCCCTAATGTGAATCGTTGTGTCCAAGTGTTCATTTTATTGGTTCATTCTTTTATTTTGCCTACAATACGAGTCATTTTGCTGCAGCTCTGTTGGGTCGAGGGTGATTCTTTAGGTACAATCGGGGATAAGGTGTTCCATGACGTGATCAGTAGGCGCTCCCTAAACCATTACAATCTCATCGTTCAGTGAATGTTACAAAGTCTGCCATGTTTCCACGAAGAATTATTATGAAATTTTTTCGCACGCCATCTCGTAACAAATAGAGGTGTAATTTATGCACACCAGGTATGTGTTAAAGGAAGGAAGAATCAGTCTTTTTTAGTTCGATTCAACGGCAGATCTTGTTTTACAAGAGCTGCAAAATATTGCCTTTACCTAACCGTTGCCACTCGTCAGGCGATCTTGCTTGGAATACACGTTTTTTATAGTCAAGCGAAACGTGCTGCAGAATTTCCGTCATATTCACAAGGGAAGAAGACAAAAAGGACAGCAGCTGCCCTTCCTTCGCATGCTCGGTAGAAACAGGGAGGTGAATAACACCACGCAGCTTCTCAACTATTCAGATCAACCATTGGCTGGCGCACAGACGAAGCTCTGTGTAAGAATACTCTTAACACCAATCCAGACTTCCTCCGACGACCCGGAAGAAAGAGAAAGTAAGGCCCGTTCATATGTTGATGTCCACTTCTCCATGGTATGACAAACGAACGCATTGCTGTGGGACTAGTTGTTCAAATTGCACACAGGCGCAAAGTTACCATGTAGAGTAGACTTATCTACACCAAAGACCAATTGCATCTACGTGAGTAGTGGGAGGTAGTGTATTACATCTCCTGCCTAAACTGTCCTCGAGATTACACAGGATCATGCATACGATAACAAAAGCTGGCTGTGGGACTGGATGGCAGATTAGCACAAATGCCTGCCAACACCTACGAGACGGATCTGCAGTTCATGGTTGCAGCCATGATGATAGTCGACCATGCCACAAGCAGACAATCCTGTGTGTGAGGCTGGGTCTCCAACGAGAACTCAGTCAGTCGATCTATCGATTTGTTGCTGGCTTACGGAGCCCTGTACAGCCACCCCCGGACTGAAATTATTGGTGGTTAATTGGCCCTTGCCCCTTATAAACAAGCTGGAGGTTAAAACTTTGGATGAATAAATCTCTTGTCCGAGCGAGCATGCCTACCTCTTCGTTGGGCGACATGATGTGGACTATGCGCTATGTATCTGTTGGTGGGGCTCGAGGATCCCTCCCAAGGCAGAGCAGGACGAGTGAGTCCCGTTAGGGGCACCTGGACGTGAATCAACGAATGTCAATATCTCCCTATCTAAACCATCAAGACAAGGAGCACGTGGCTCAATGGCTCGAACGTTAGACTTCTGATAAAAAGGTCGTGTGAGGAACTCTCAGGTGGAACATCACTTTCGGTTTCGCATGACTGGCTGAAATGGTTCATTTTAGGCTCGGTTGTCCTTGTCCGCAATTCTATCTGTGAAGACTACAAGCCACTCTGTGGGTGCTTGTGTGGCTTAGCAATGAACGCCAAGGCCGAATGGGACGAGTGAATCCTGTAATCAGTCAGTGAGCGTTCATGCACAAATGTCAGACAGTCGTATCTTTTCTGTTTGATCACTTAGTTCAGGCATATGCTTTCGTCTCTCGCATTTGTTCAAATAAACTTTCTAAAACAACCGTTAACTTAGCCTGATAGTCCGTCCTTCGAGGAAATGCAGCCCCTCGAAATATTGATAGAAATTAGAGCCGCGAACATCAAACGACTTCTGTCAGGCAATGTTCATATTCATCAACTCTTGGCAAAATACCATCTTCTTGCCACTTTGTCCAACAGTTGAAGAAAACAGCCAAATATCCGTTAAATACAACAGATAACAAGCATAAACTTGGAGGTTTTTGAAATTGAATTTAATTCCGAGAGGACAATGCTGCCATTTTGTGGAGGCTCTACGTTGTAGTACCCCTGTTGAATTCGATTTTCATATATGCTGCAGATAGTTTAGGCATATCAGGGCACGATGAGATCTTTTTATTTTTCGCTTCTTTTGCGAGTTGCTGCGTCAAAAGGAATGCCTGACAACTTATGGATATTTCTGTTCCTTTAAAGAGACTCTAATGTACACAAAAATCTCGCTAGCTGTAATGCAGGATTCTGGAAATTTTCTGTGATCTTGGTTGCATGCAAATGTTTACGAAACCTACGCAAGAGACAGCGCACACTGTTCTTGCTAAAGCACCAAAGGCGTCCTGTTTTATTAATTATGCTAATGTCTTTTGGTACAACCTCTTGTATGCACATCAAAGTTAAGAGTTGTAAACACAGTAGCCATTCATCAATCGTCTCTTCAATAAAGAGACATGCATGCCTATACAGGGCAGAACGTGGTAAAATAAAGCATGCAACATTTCAGATGAAGAATTTCAGCGCTTAAGTAATGAATTTAAGTGGAGGATCGCCGGGAGTCTTTTTACGGAATTCCAATAGAAATAACACCTGATATACAAACTCAGCTGTAGGTTAAAATGTATTTTATTAAGACATAATTGATAGAAGTGGTGAGCTCTCATCGATACAGTATCTAATTTAGTTTATCGACCGTCATAAATTTTGGATGGAAATATCCATCACATCTGCGTTCTTTGAAGATTTTACACTTATAAACGCGAGAACGTGCTTGTAAAGAATACAATTCTGGTAAATAAAGTACGTATTGAAGGAAATGTTAGCATTCCAGATTCATCCACTCACAGGGTTTCGGAGGTCAAACCACCTTCTCCTTTCCTCCTCATGGAAATTAATTTTTCTTGATTTTCAAATAAGTGTCTGTGGAAAGCTAGAGTTTAGGTTGATAAATTTATTTCTACTCAAATAAGGCTATAGGAGAATATATAAAAAATCAATTGCATTAAAATGAAGGTAAAAAGCAACAATCAGTACTTTTTTGAAAAATTGACTGCATTTGAAACAGGGTAAAGCCAGCTAGTGCGATCGGAATTTCTATGGTCCCTTGGTCAGTCCGGTTATGAAGCAGAAAAAATTTTTATTGCTCTGAAACGTACCTCTTCGATTTTTGTCTGTTGTTTATAAGAAGGCTACGCAAATGTCGATTTGAATGGCATCCAGGTTGTCGGCAGAAATAAAAAAAATGGAGGCTGGAAAACAAGAGGTTGGATATTGTCAACAGTGGTAGATTAGATGTGCAATTGGTATCAGCTTGCTCCCACTTTATATCGAGGAATACGAGCATTGCAATGTAAATTTGATCTGAATGCTGTTTTACTAGAGTAAACCTTTTAAAATGCGGCTGCGCACCTTGTTTTCGATTGTGTCTCATTTTGGCTGATATATTTGTTTCTCTTAGCATTCTTAGTCAACCAAAAAATAAACGCTCAACAATGTGCTCTCTTGGATAATACATGCTATACATAACCATTTGGTTCACCCACATTGCGGGAGTAAATGTCCGTTGATATCATAAGCCTTAACAAATCAAAAGTTCCAAACTTAGTTTCTTGGCTGGAGTTTCCTTGGTAGTTGCGGAACAAAAATCCACAGTTCCAGGTTTGTCGACAGCGATTTGAGCTCGATTTGAGCTCAATTCGAGGTCGATTCGATGTAGATCTGAGCTCGATTTGAGCACGATTAAGTTAAGGGGTTAGGATTAGGGTTATGGTTCGGACCAGAGGTTAGGGTTAGTATAAGGGTTACGGTAAGGGTAAGGGTTAGGGGTTAGGGTAAGGGTAAGTGTCAGGGTTAGGGTAAGTGTTAGGGGGTAGGGTAAGGTTTAGGGTTAAGGATAGGATAAGGGTTAAGTTCAGGGTAAAGGTAAGTGTTAGGTTCAGTGTGGGCAGTGATATTTTATGTAAAAGCCTGAAGTTTCTGCTAAATATTACATAAGTCTTCAACAAATCGATTATTACTGGGTTTTCAGCAAAGGAATGTTTTCGGAATAAAACTTCACATTTCCATGTTCGTGGACATCGATTCGTGCTCGATTCGAGCTGAATTCGAGCTCGATTTGTTTTTTTCCGCCTTTTTTGATGTACGCGCCCAACGCCGTCAGCCTTTAGCCACCGTAATAAATTATTTCAACAAAATTTTACGACTTTTTTCTTATTTTTACAAAATCCTTTTTTGGTAAATAAGTTTTATCAACTTAAAAAAAAACCTTTCTCACGGTTTCCGGATGAAAACAACCTACGGCTTGTTGTATCCAAGACTACCAAGAAAACACCTTTCAGTTTCTTATCTTAAAATGGCTTGTTTACTGCCTTTTACTTTTTCTCTGTCAATGAAAGGCCTTAATAGACAGAATTTTCAATTGTAAAGGGTTTGTCAGGTGTAAATGATTCAATTGATCCGATTTCGAAAAAGTTTTGGCCTTGGTGGTGGTTGAACCTACACAGCAAGAGTTGCCGTTGCGCAGCCAACACTTTATAGTTAAGAAAAAACTTGCTTATTTCTAGAGAAGCAATTGACTGAGATAGGCAAGAGTGGACTCACATTTAAGTATACTTTTGAAAAATATGCTCATACTGCTAAGTTTTTCATCCCAAGTCATTGCTCTCTCCGCTGTTCTATGTGCGTTGGCTTCTTTAGCTTTTTAGTGCATTTTTTATCTCACAGATTTTTTCTTAGATCTTATAATCGTTTTTGAAAAAGAGAGTGAGCGTTGCCCACATAAATAAAAAGGAACGAGACTTCCCCATGTTCCGCGTACGCAACTGGTTGAATTCGAATTTCATATGCCACCGCTTAAGAAGGTAAAAACGTGACCATAACTCCAGGCGGAAGTCTATGTTTCCCCATTCATGTAAGATCCGAGTTTCCATGTACTTTTAGAATAGATACCTCAGTTGAGTAATTGTGCCTCGTTAAACTATTCACAAATATGCTATCATGTAAAACAATTCATCTTAACTTATTTTTTTAAACAATTTTAATAATAATATGTAGGTCAACATCAAAGTGTTGATTTAAGTACGTTAACCGTGACCTGTATTTTTTAACCTATATAACCGCTTATTTTGCATAAAAGAGCCGAAATTAACGTCATGAACCATTTAAAATAAATATCCCAAAGTAAATGCATGTTAAAAGCGGAATCAACACAGAGTTCGCAAATAAAGCCGAAGTGGTAACCTGGACAAAATTGACTTGAAAACGTTACTCTATCGAAGCGGAAATGGATATTTGAGGTTAACTGTGGCATCATTAAATACGTAGTCAGCCTACAAAGTACTATTATTTCCCGGAATCAATTAATGTTAAGTTGGCTGTATAGGATTATCAACACCCAATGCAGACACTTTTCTGAAGAGAGATAGGACCAAATAGAACTAAAAGTGAAGATCACACCGGTATTTGGTGCACCGCAGGCAAAAAAAGGCCTACAAAACCAGCATTCTGTGTCCCTTGACGCAGAAGCTTTTTTCAGCGTTCACTATTCGCAGAGAGGGTGCTGGTAACTATAATTATGGAGGTGAAAAAAAAGAATGCACGTCAATCACCGGAACCATGATTTTATTCATCTAAGCTTTCGAACTCTTACTGAAGTCCACCGTCAGAGACAAAAGCATTAACGAAAAAAAACAAGCAGTACTCATAGGAAACAGAAGGCTTATCGACAGCCAGAGACGTCAGTCCGGATGTGTTTGTGCAGGGTTTTGTATATCGGCGCCAGATCAATTAATCCATTTGCTGAGTTTCAATCAGAGTCCCAGGCTTACATTTATTCTAGGTATGTGTTGCTGCCGGCGTGGGCAATTATGTTCACGGCTGTAATGTTAAACTCGTGACATGTCTCCTACGTGTTGGAAGCCATTTGTTGATACTGCACAAGCCATTCGTACAGCCAACTTATGTTCGTGTATGCCAAACCATGCATGTGCCAGTCCGTCCTGTGTAATTTTTAGAATAGTTTATACATGGTATGCCATACACTATACCCAACTGCTCACTATGATTTAATCGGTCCTTGATTTTCATGACTCGGTTGCGCGTGGAAACCTTGGGCTGGTTAGCAAGTCTGAGGCCTAGTCCAGCTGCAAGCTCGAAGTCATTTCTGACAAATTTTGACCGTACGATAGACTATGGCATAGCGTGCGCTTTAGCTCTGGTTGAGACCTTGGAGTGTGAAGACATAGGCATGTGCTTTTGAAGGCCTTCGGATAGCCCATTCGCATGATATGAATCCTCACGTGCTTTTTCTTTCGGGTAATATGGTGAGTATGAACTCTATCAAAAGATGATCTCACGTATTTTTGATCGCTGACACCTTTGTCTATGACGATAGACGCCCGTAAGAGTTCGAAAGCTCAGATTAACAAAAAAAGAATGCAGGTGTTTGACGCCTTCACTTCTGATTTATCTGTAAACACATTTGGAATGCAAATATTCACCTCTATTCACGGAGTCTTTAGTTTGCAAAAATTATCATAGTAAACTTGCTTACTTTCAGATAATTTTGCACCTTCTAGTTTATTACTTTGCATACAGTATGGGCTAAAGATCGTGCAACTTTCATTAGGAAATTCGACGTGGTAGTTTATTTTATATTCGTTCAAATTATTTTGATTCATTGAGATGATTTATTCTTGTAAAAGCTTTTGAGTTAGGAAAATCGGCTTCTTATTTAGGTTAATTAAGATAAATGTGCATTACTTTTGCGAAATTGGGAGAAGTCTCACATCAAAGGAATTTCCTATGCTATTTCGTACAACAAAACAAATATTTTATTAAACGTGTCTTATTTTATGGAGGAACCCCGAAATACTTATAAAAACTGTCAAATCTATCTCTCTTGGAGCTGAAGCGTTTTGTCCGAAATTTTCCAGGCGTAAGTTTAGCCAATTTGAAGGAGTCGCATTTAATTTCAGAAACAAGAAACGATTTATGTTTTAAAAGTTTTATTTAAGCTTACACACGATTTTATTTTGCAAAAATGCGCTAACAAAAATGTTTTGATTGCATTTTTGTATTGTATCGATCTTGGTTGCACATAATAAAAGTGTCCGTATATGTAGCCGTGGAGGTAACATTAAGCAAGCCTAAATAACTGTAAGTTATTTAGAAATACCCTTTTTGTTAACTAAACCTTCCACTTAAAAACAGCAAATGCAGTAAATAATTATTTCAAAAAGTGGCCCTATATATGGCCACTCTGATTGTATAAGCAAACTTATAACAGATTGTGGAAGGTATTCACTTAGGCGGCAAATAATCCAATATTAAGAGATAAGTAAGCGTTTTCATACCCGGCTAAGTATAAAAGTTTATCTTCAGGTGAATTCTAAAAGAATATTTTAAGTCTCCAATTGAACTTTGACCTAACCCTAAAAAATGTAGTATGCAGAGGAAACCATTAGCTTAATATATAATTAAAGTATTTTTGGAGAACTAAGGTATTACACAATTTTTATCAATTTAAGTAATAACAACGTCAGAATGAAATATAGAACGCTTTGACTAAAGGTTAGTTTTCGTATAAATAGTGTGGTAACGTAAAATTTTCAACTTAACCAGATGTTTAAATTGACTGTTCTAATAGATAGCAATTTGTGCGTCTCTGGAACTTGCAAATTAGCCAGAAAATTATAATTTTCTTTGAAAGCACTAATTAATTCGTGTTTTGGTATTTAAGTTTTAAATATGCCTGCTGCTTCTTCAGTATTATTTCTAATTTTTTGTAAATGCGTTCATGCTAGTGTGCGCGTAATGATTAAACTTTAACAAAGATATTAAAGTTACACGATTTTTGGCCCACACTGTATAGATCATCCATAATTAGCAGAAGAGTCTATGATAATTACTAAAAATATTAGCAAGCGACAAATGCGGCTGCAACTTTTCGTATTTGTACATAGTTGACTGCAGAGATAGAGTTTCTTGACATTGTTATCGCGTGGCTTGACACAAAAAAGGACACAATGCCCTGTGTACAAATATAAATGCTTTCTGTTAAATTATTAATGCTTTAAAAAATGGTGTCAGATAAGTTTTTTCTGCCTTTTTGGTTAAGGGTACCCACTTGTTTTTTGAAAAGAATGCTATTTTCTATGCCTGACCTCATATGGCTTTCTTGAATGCGAACTTAAAATTGCCCTCCAGGTGAAATCATTCTTTTGCACAAACAAGGAGCTTTGGTTTATTATAGCCAACATCAACCAAAATTGAATTCTGCATGGGTAAAAGGTTTTCTAGGCCTAAAATAAATCCAAAAATGATAGCGTTTCACATATGACATAGTTGCTTTGCGCACTTCGGTCTCTGTATTTTAGGAGTTTTTTTCATTTGGTTAAAGTTTCCAAGAGAAGGAGAGGACGACATGCACAATGCTGCCGTAGATGGCATTTAAAATGGCCGTTTGACGATGGCCAGCCCATAAGACATTGTCACGCTATTTATCCCGGCATGAAACCCGGTCTGTACTTTTGTATAAATACGAGGTACTATGCAACTGTAGGCGATAGCCCTTAACAGAGCTCCAAGTGAAAACGAAGAGGACACTCCTCGTTACGATGGCTAACATTTTTGCTGCAAAATAAATTCTCACAGAAGAAAAAAATATCTAACTAAGAACGAGTAGAGTTCTATGATTAACATGAAAAAGACAAAGTCAACATGGCAATACGCAGGAATAGGAACAAGATCTCAGTAATAATGATAATATTGGCAATATTTGAGGCGGTGTACCTGTACTAGTATCCTATCTCTAACCTTAACTCTTCAGACCAAGTTTATTAGAATTGAGCACAAGGAAATATGCATCAAGAGGCCTTCCTATTTTTACGTTTGCTCCCAAGAAAGTAGTCACGACAAAAACCTAACGAAGGAGCCATGGGCACGTTTTATTATTGGTTCTTTCCCGCTATGTCTTGTGGATCACTCCTAAGTCCCGCCAGCAGCCACACAGTGTAGGCACACAATTAATGCTAGGCAGATAAAAGCTGCCGATAAAGACAAAGGAGACTTGAACGGCCATTTCTGGCTCATTAGCTCTCCTCAGTCAGTCGTACCCACCCTAGTTCGTACACCAACCAAGGCTAGACGGTCGGAGTTTTAGACCTCTGCTTAACAGGCTTTGGGTTCGGATCTCTGGTGGTGCATCCTCCAGGGTTGAGTATGCCTGGTTGATGACAAATAATGAGCCAGAACTTGCAATTACAGTCTGTCTTGTCTTTGCTGGAAATATTTACCCGCCTTCTCTACTAGTTGACGGTACATGATAGTTAGTCCCAAAGCAGACCGAAACGAATGATTTCCGTTAGGGATCGGTAGGCGTCCATCAACGAAGATTTAATGTCGTTATTAAACAGGCCCTTACTAGTCGGGTCTTTATTTCGTCATTGACTCCGAATTCTAACGCTTAGCAAAATAAGCAGGTAGAATGCTTTATCCAATCACTTAAAATCTGCTCGGAATGGTTTACTGTAGTGGTTCTGTTTTCCTCGTCATACAAGCGCCTACAGGAACTACGAGCCGAGTTAGGATGCCCATATTTTGCTTTACAACCACAACAAATGGGAAACGCCAATGCCACATACAGCCAATCATAAATATCTCCTGTGCAGTTATTTATGTCTTAGGGCAGGCGCAGTTAAGCAATATTCTCGAATTTTTTACCGGTAACACTCACGTGTAGGCTAACTCAAGCCAACCATTTCATAAGTAGCAATTTGGTAAAATTGCAAGTTTCGCTTTAAGAGTTACAGAAAAGAGAGTAAGCAGCGTAAAAAAGCAGAAGGGGAACGTTTAAAGCGTCAATGCTTTGCTGGCACAAGTACATGCTGAAATTTTGGTTTCGCATGCAGTTTTTTTTCAAAATGGTTTGGACAACCGAAATGTCATGAAGTCCCTTTTGCTTTCGGTAAGTAAATGCAGCACAGCGCAATGCAGCCCCTCCCTTTACTCCTAGCATCATGCCAGTGGATGACGTCAGTTTATTTTTTGAAAAGACTCCAGCACTGCCTGCCTGCCTGCCCTAATTTATGTGATTTGAATCAGGCCCTCTGGTAGAAGTGAAAACTGACGATTTTTCTTAGGTTTTTTATGGAACGAAAAAGGCAAGATTGGATAAAGAAGACATGCTCATTAATAAGGTTTCTTGGAACAAAAGTTGCATAATTTTTGACAAACCAGTTGTAATACACACATGCACGGAGTAGATACACGATGAATGAGACAGGAAACAGAGCACTAAAATGCACGGGGCCTGAACAGTTTTCTGCACGCGATATGAGTCCAACGACAGGCGCCCTGACACATCACATAGGAGCGGACCCATTTTCAGGAGAATTTGACAAGTCAGGATAAGGTAAGGGCAGCGGAGGGGGCCATGAGTTGGGAGGGGGAGAGTTATCCTATTCAGCTGCATCATCGGCCAACAGCATGGAATAAAGCTGTTGATCCGCAATACATCCATCCATGAACTCTTTTCGAGTAAGTACGCCATCGTGATTGAAGTCCATCTTCTCAAATATTTCTTCCGTTCTTGCTTCCGGTGTTAGGTCAACTGTCGTCTCATCAGCTCCCAGCATACTATAGATAGCCTAGAAAAGATCCGAAGTAAGGAATAGACTAAGCAATTTTTTATTGAAAAAGTTACTTGATGGACCAAGGAAATATTCCTATGGTTATAAGGATAGTGAGTACAATCACATGCAGTGAAACGGACAGGTAAGGCCTGTTTTACCTGACAAAAAAGCAGACTGCTTGGTTAATTAACCGTAGCCTACTCAGAAATCCGAATGACCCATATTCGTTTCTTGCATGCTGTTTCCCTCATCCCCAAGAGTTAAATTTCTATTCGTTTGCTTTTTAGGATTTCATCTTGAAATGTTCGTCAGAAAGAGAGAGAGATGTAGAAAAGGGCGATTCGTTCGCTGGAAATTGCAGTATTTGCAGGATGCAGTCGCTGTACTACGGCATACCTTTGACAATTAACGACTAACAAGCATGTGCACGGATTGCTCAATGGCTGGTGTGCGGGTCATGACATTCTAAAATTGCATCAGGTATGCTCCCTGCCCAAGTGTCCACATTTTCCAACGTCAGCGCCAATAAGTTGGATGGCCGGGTACTCATCACGTCAAAATCCAGCACGAGTGATAAAAGTTCAGCAGGTCATCGAGACATTAGTGCATACGCGGGCAATTATCCTTAAGAAGTGGTGGCCGTTAATTGTCAAAGCTATGCCGAGGAAAAGACACTGCACCCTATATATGTTGTAACTTCCTGTGTAAGACTTACTCGTTTCTCCTAAAGTCTTTGATGATAGCTTCAGGAAAACTGTTCAAATTTAGGTAAGCCACTATGCTCATTCTTATCTAGGTCACTTTTCATCGACAAAACAACCCGATTATCCGGTAGCCTCAGAGTCTTCAGTAGGGGAGATCATCTCAACTCCTCAGCCATTTGGTGCCCTGATAGTAATTTAACCTTTTTCTTTAGATTTATTGTCATGTTTAGCTAACAGTACCCGACACAAGGGTCACCTGCTTAACCTCTGAGCCTACCAGGATGCGGGGTGGAGATCTATTAAATTATGAACAGGTTAGGAGAGACATCACCTGACGAAGACCATAGCCACGCGGCCCAAAGCAAATAAAATAGTTCCGTCAAACCCAATTGTAACAGATTAGTCCAAAGAGTTTACAATAAGAATGGTAAATGCACATTCACATTTATAATACGCATATGAGGCTAGAAAAGGTGATCACAATTATGCAATAAATGGATTGTAATAGAGTCAGCTAGTCGGTATCTAATCGGATGTTGCTCATTTTGCCCAGTTTATGAATGTGTCTCAATAAAAACCTCTTCAAATGAATGAAAACGTTTGCGCTACAGGTATTTGTGTGGATAAGGAAGAACAGTTGTCGACATTGCTAGATCAGTCTTCTTCTATATCCACAAAATCATTCTTTTACGCAGCATACGTCTCTGAATTATTTGGTCTAAAATGCCTGCGTAATTTTAATCAAGCATCAACTCTTGTCTTCTTCCTAGACAACTTCTCCTTCTTAAAATTTGCGCCTCTTGTATTAGCGCATTAACAAACGCTGCTCTTTATCATGCACATGCACAAAATCCGCTTCATTGCCTACGCAGATCAGGTTTTAACATTATATACTTAAATGCGTTATTCTCAATAAACCATCAGTCAGTTGGTTTCCTTCTTCCTCTTTGTATTCTTCAAAATGTCCAAATCATATAATTATGGAATGTTATGAGGTAAAACACAATTATAACGTCACCATACAATATGTGAATTTATTGCAGCTCCTGTTTCCGCCCGATACGAATATTCCATATGCAACTGCGAGGGGAGTTGCGTCAAATTGTCAATCAAGATGTTCGATAAAAAGAACAATACTTGCGTGCGCATTACTTCAACCTAAGTATCAGTTAATTTGGAAAAGTTAAGATGGCCGCGTTAGTCATGTAAAAAATGTTCTAACGCCATATGGCCACTTGGCAGCACACTTATCGTCATAGAATTGCGTCTGGAATTTAGCAAATACAGCGAGGGTGAATTAAAAACAAAGAAGAAAGAGCGTTCTTTCGTTTGAGACAAGAACATTTTTATTACCAGGACGGGCAACCCACTGCAGTATTTTCGGTCTCAGCTTTTCATACACATGACGGTCGTAGGAATTATTTGCTTAGGTATCCCAATTATACTTTTTTGTAGAGAGAAAACTTAGTAGTGAATGCCTTTTGCGTGAGCACAAACCAAAATTACATTCCTAGGACTTTGTTGCCAACAGCCATTTGCAAGCGTTTAAGGTTGATATTTATTCGAGTCTGAAGTTGTGACCAAAACCATCAGCTGCAGAAAGGAAACGACTTCAAACCCAGTAAAAACGTAAGATCTATGTCAATGAGGAAGCTTCAAAAAGCGCCAAAAGGCTTATCGTTTCTTAATGATTGCATAACAGCACCGAAAGCCAAAAGGCATCCACTGTTATATTTAAGTTAGTAAGTCCAACAAAGTCCACTGTTAGATGGGAGCAAATAATAATCGAACGGAACATTGTGCGGAACATTGCTCATTTGCGATTATTTATAATAATAATAATGACATCGTTTCTTGGGTACTGACATGCATCTTGACGAGTTACCTCTTAAAACCAATTATCCTAACATGTCTTGGCTTACAGAATCCATAAATATCGAAGATATCTTTCTTCGTAACGTTTTTAAGCACAAGAAACTAATAACACACATCAATTAAGGAGAGGTTATCGATGGAATAAATATTTAATAACCTTTTATACCATGGTGTTCAGAAAAGTTACTACAATGACGCAAATACTGAGTTTTACTAACAACCACCGATTCAGAGGAGATGCTGTTACGTGGAGTGTTATATCGTTATGTTTGAACCCAATGCGTCATTGTATTTGTGCATAGGTTTGAAGTCTACAAACAGTGCACTATCCGCATTACGAGAATTATTAGCTCTTTTGTCCTGTTATAAAGACCGCTTGATATATATATATATATAAACCAGTATACAACGAGTTTAAACCAAAGTACATGCGTCTGAAGGGGCATTATTTAACCGACAAACACGATACCATTTCAATGTACATTGTACTGTTGTAATGAAATGATCCAAAACTTTTGTAACAGAATAATAACCCTCCTCCTAGTACGAAATTCGGACACGAAATTGCACCAAATGATTATAACATAGACAACTTTTGAGCCTGGTTTCTGAAGAATGCATCTGAGTTGGTTTTGATCTTATGAAAGCAATTGTAAAAATGTACAGTAAATAACGGACCTTTTTTATCGTGGGTGCTGTTTGACGGTGACCGAATTGTACGCTGTCCAACTTCCTCATAAAGGAATTGTTGAATTAACAGCGACTTATGTCGTGCAGTGGTCGATTTACAATTAATTTTTAGTTATCATTTCTAAGCAAAAACCGATTTGGAAATGTCGGTAAATATTATATGAGAATGGTCAATGAGTTCATGTCAAACAACAGTCAGGATTGTCAGGGAAGACCCAAGAAAAGGTTCTGGACTTTTACTTCTTCCCATTTGTCAGCTCCGCGCTTTTCTTTTAACGTATATTTAGTCGCGTTGATATTGAAATCCATCCCCAATTCAGTAGTCATGAGATAATGCCTGAGATTTCTGAATTTGCCAGCGTTTTACGTGTTTCCTTATAGTCGGATAAAAATCAACCCAATATATACTCGAAAAAAGCTTACATTTAAGGACCACTAAGGTGGTTTTAAGAATGCTTTATTCGTTGAAATTGGCCATTGACTATACATCAGAGAAATAAAGCTAGTACTCCAGATTCAAACAGCCAACCTTGAAACAGCAGCAAAGAGAACTCTCATAGTTCCCAAACCGAGGCTTATGCGGCGAAGCCCAGCTACGGGGTCAAAATTTGAGAAGAAGTTGCCGCGATAAATGGACGAAGAGCTTTATTCACCTGATCTTTTGTAATTCAGCTCGAAACCATATTCAGAACCAGTATCTGTTAACGGTCTTTCGTACACATGGAGTTTCCATATTCATAGAATGCCGTCCCATGGTTACTGCATAGCCAGGTTACAACCACACGTGCTGCGAACTGCAAATTCATTGTTATCACGCCCACAGTCAATGCAAAATACTCATTGCAATGGCAGGAAAAAGAAACTACTTCAGAGATACCGTGAGATTACTCCGGACGCGAACGGCAGAGCACACAGCAGTGGTGAGGAGGAAGGATGCCAAGACGCGGTCCTATTTTAAAATTCAACGGAGGTTAACTCCTTGGAAGAGGTAAAAACGGCGTAAGGCGCGAGTTACTGGAGGCAATTTTTGCTTCCAGGTTTACCGTCAATCAACAAACGCGATCGCACGTCATTGTGACACATCCTTGAGAGACGTTGCCCGAGTAGGGGATTCAGTCACGCGAGGAGGGAACAAACCAGCCAAATTTCCGATGAACCTAATTTTCGCGTAATTATCAAACTAAGAACCAACACGGATGATAGAATTGGACCAGTTAAGAATTTGGAATCGAACAGCCATGTCATTATCGCATCGATCAAGACCGCAACCGATGAGGGCCACGTGGCCGATACATTCTCTGAATACTAAGTAATGTGTGCATTTACCATCCTATTCTGCGGTCATCTCTGGTGAATGATTCAAGACAGATTCCAAAGCAGCAGGCAAATTGACTTTTAGTTCCATAGATAGCATCTTATATTTCTATGTCCGGACACCAAATGGCTTCACCCTCATCGAGGATGATTACTCTTTGGCGCATTAGTGGCTGGATGGGCGGCATAAGGGTTGCGATTTGCGAAAATTCCTTTTCCGTATTGGAGGTTGGCGTGATGTTTGTTCGGCCACCTGGCTGACCAGCTTGACTATGGAAAGTGCACATGCCTGCTCGTTCCCTGAGTGGTTGATTGCCTTCGCCAAACCAAGTCTCACCACCGAATATGGATTTGGAAGATCATTGCACTTACTTAAAGGCTGGGGATTCGTATGGGATGACTTAAACAACTCGCGGAGCAAGTTTTGAAATTTAACTAGATAACGCAGTCTGTATTTGTCTGTTTTGTTTTCGCAATACGTGTCAACAAATTAAAATCATAGCTCACGAAACCTCCTGGCTAGTTTATCATTTATTATGTAGATTAGAAATGGGCAGTTGCGCCCACATCCTCCAGAGAATACAGGGTGAGCTTAGGTGGCCATTAGGAAAACAGAAGTGCACACACCACGCGTGTACATGGGTTTCTGGTCAAGTTCAACGTTTTTAAAAGAACAGATAAGGTTACTTTGAAAAAGCTTTGCTTTAGTCGATTTGAAAGTTTCACAGATTACAAAACTTGTGGAAGGGCAAGTCGTCAGTGTATTAGGCGATATTTTACATTGAGTTGACTATAGATCTTCAACTTAATAAGTGGCATCTGGTATGCAATCTAAACTTAGGCCCGGGGACTCGGCAAGCTTTCTGGAACGTACCTGAATCAATAGATGTCAAAGCTCTATTACTTTAACTACCACAGCTTATCTTTCTCGTGAAAAGTCACTCGAACTTTTGAAAAGTGATTTTGATTCGAACAACTCACATAAGTAGGTTCGTAAGAATAATTATAGCACAACATTATCTTAAGGTATTGCAGTTACGTGTGAGCATCGGCTTTTAAAGACATTTTATTAATAATCGCCTGCGGAATGCAAAATATTTACTTAAGTAATGAGCATTCTCGTCATTGATTTTAGATACAAGTAAAAAAGCAAATTAAGCTTGTAGAAAACAATGGAAGACCCAACTGACCTTAATTATTTCCACCATTTCACCCTTTTCAATCGTTCCATTGCCATTAATGTCATACATCTGGAAGGCCCAGTCCAATTTCTCCTTTGGTTGACCACCAGATGTTATGTTAATGGCCAAGAGGAATTCCTTGAAGTCTATTTTCCCTGAATTATCCTTGTCAAA
Organism: Ligula intestinalis; assembly: GCA_036362985.1. Lineage (NCBI taxonomy): Eukaryota > Metazoa > Platyhelminthes > Cestoda > Diphyllobothriidea > Diphyllobothriidae > Ligula > Ligula intestinalis. The sequence goes on along the minus strand of JAYGXS010000009.1, from coordinate 27,101,700 downwards.
TGTCCGAAAGACGTGAGTACAGAACTGGTCGGCATCACCATCAGGGAAAAATCCAGAGTAGACTTCGATAAACTTCTTTTTACTCAGCTGACCCGAGGGGCAGTCACGCTGAAAGCGCAAAAATAAGCGTACCGATTGAATTAAAGCAGACAAAGCAGAGTCAGATACTACCGAACATTTTTACAACGATGTATTTTATTGTATCTTTTCCTTAACACGGGTGAGTCCAATGTATTTTTATAGTAATATAATAGTGTTATGTAATACCAAATAACACGGTACATGCGCAAGTGAAAACTATAGTATACTATACTCTGCCCAAGGGTTCCACAGATGTTTTGGAAATAACTCAAATACTTTCCAAAATCATAACACATCCTCTGATTGGGCAACATACTGAAGCAGTCGCTAGGTTCAATGTTCGAACAAACGGTATCTCCACATGCTACTTAAAAATAAAAGGTGGTTGCATCTTAAGCTTTTGGTATCAGTCCAGTCGCCGCTGAGTGCTGACAGACTTCCAATAGAGCGCAGCAGAAAATAAGTTTAAGAGGATCATGTAGAACGACAAAAGGTTTAGGTATAAACATAGTTTTTTTTACAAATTTTTACTAATTGTCTTTTTTCACAATTGGATCAACTAAATTAATCGAATCTGCCAAAGCTCTTCACCGTTAACGCTTAAAAGGAAACCGGTGCTAAGTATCTGACCGTAGTGAAACCAAACTAATGAACCTCATATTTTTCGAATCACCAATACTATAATTGATAGGCAGTCGGTTGAGACGATGTTCTCACTGGTGCTTTTTTCGAGTATTAATTTATTAAAGTACAGTTTCTAGTATCCGTCAAAGGGCGTTTTGCTTTTTCAACTGCATATAATTGTCAGGGTTATAAGAAATTAAACAAGAATGGTAAGACGCAAATTAGCCTTTCAGTGAACAGCAATCAAGTCATATGTTTAAATACGTAAAGCACATCTTGTGGGAAAAGTCTTGAAAAGGTAAATATCAAGCAGATATTGCGCATTGACCAGCTGGTATACCATCGAATTAACAAAAAAGGCCTTGTCAGAAATGGTAGCGTTCCAGTTATAAAAAGAAAGCACAACAGAAAAAAATGTTCAGGTAAGCAATCTCTTACAAGATGGGGCAAATTCTGGCCTCTATAGTTTTCTGTACATGTTCACCATCAACGGGCTGTGGGCTACAACTTATTCTTAGTGAAATTCTAATTTGAAGGAAAAGATGAGTTATAAATCGTCTTGGTAACCTGAAAATTTTGTATCTGGTTGTAAAAGAATTATCCGCAAATAATTTCAACGGGTACAGTAGATATATTCAATCTTAATTTGAGAAGTCAAGATTGGCAAACATATGTTTTCAGCAAATCATCGTCAGGCCAGAACATTTGCAAGGTAATTAAAACTATACAGATGGACAGGGTTAAATAGTGTAGTCTAATTACAATTCATCGTTTACGCATCGCCCGCATGGCGAGGTCGGCGTTTAGAGGTTTGTGCATCCGGGGAGGGGAGGAGGGGTAGGGAGGGTAATTGGGTTAGGTTGTGGGGTTGATCAGAGGGCAGATGCATGGGGGGATAATTGCTGCTATTTGTGCACAGCGAATGACTGTCACTGGGGCGTGGGGGTAAAGTGCGATCGTCATCTGTCGTCGGGGTCGGCCACGGAAGTGAAAGGGCTTCTGTCAGTTTCTTCTGACAACACAGCACCGGATTCTCTAGCCCTATAGCTACTGCTTCGGCTGTTGCAAGCACCCTTTGGCATAGGCCCTTGGAAAAGTTGGCTGGTGTCCGGTAGACAACCTGAAAGGCTTTGTTAGTATCGACTCGATGATTTGCATCGACGAGATGTGCGAGAATAGAACTCGAAATCGATCTAGTTTCACCTTTATTTAACCAGACCGGTATATGCTCACGTACCCTCTTTTCCAGGCACCTCGTTGTTCGGCCTATGTATCTTGCTCCACAGGAGCAAGTGAATGAGTTAATACACATGGATGTGGCCTTCAACGGGAGTCGGTCTTTTCCTCCTAATCGTAGGAGGGGAGAGTTCGTGAAGAACACCCGTAAATTCGCCGCGGGGAAAGCGCTAGCGATTGCGGTTCTTAGACGCCGTCTGACCAGCTCGCTTGCTGCATCGCCCGAGAAAGGCAGTCTTATGAAAACGTCTTTCTTTTCTGCTGTTAAGGTATCAGGCTTTTTGGCTCGCTCGCCAATATTCCTGAGGATTAACCTCTCCGGGTATCCATTTTCGATAAGTATCTGCTGCAGCTGTTGGAGCTCTGCTTCCACAGTTTCGGGAGAACAGATATTTCGTACTCTAGCTGCTAGTCCCTGGACTAGATTTCATTTTAGATTAAAGGGGCCAAAACTGCGAATGTTGGTGTATTTTCCCGTCCAGGTTTTCTTTCGAAAGACTCTACGCAGGATCGATACATCATCTTGCCTTCGCAGAAGGACATCAAGAAACGAAATTTCATCATTTTCCTCTGTCTCTGCAGTACATTTGAGAGATGGGTGCGCGTTGTTAATCTTCGCGACCAGAGCGTCAGTGTCCGCGTTATATTTGGTCAGACAGAAGATGTCATCAACATATCGACCGTAAAACGCAAGGTCATTGATAGTGTCCCTTAGACACGTTTTCTCGATCTTGAACATAAAGGCATTTGCGAGAAACGGGCCAAGTGGTGAGCCCATTGCCACACCATCTCTCTGTCTGTAAAATCGACCATTGCAGAGAAATTGCACACTTTGCGTACATCTCATAAGTAGTTCTTTCAGCGTTTTCTCGAGTATACCTATCCGGTAGTTCGAGTCCCTAATCACGTCACAGAGAAAGTCAATGGTTTCCACCACGGTTTCGTTGGTAAAAAAAGACGATACATCCAATGAGAGCATTTTGCTTTCCCCAACATTCATATCCTTTATAGCCTCAACAAACTCAAACGTGTCTATCAAACTTTGAGGGTATAGGTCACTGCCAAGTGGTTTTAGCTTTTCTACCAGCCATTTGGCAATGGCGTGATAAGGGGAGTTCCTCATATCCAGGATAGGACGCAAGGGTAACCCCTGTTTGTGGATTTTCGGCAGGCCATACATTCTGGGTGCTGTCGTGCCTACAGGTCTCAGTCTTTCAAGCTCTTTGTTAGACAAGAAACCTTCCTTGTGCAGGTCTTTGAGAATTGCAGTTAACTGACCCTTGACGGCCTCCGTACGATCCTTTTCCTTCTCTGATTTTGTAAACTTCGTACGATCTGCCAGGATGGCTTCTAGTTTCGTAACATAATCATTCTTATTCATCAGTACTATTCCGGACCCTTTGTCTGGTCTTGTCAGCACGATGTCTTCGTTTCTTCGGAGTTCTCTTAGGCTATCCAGATGAGCCTTTGTTAAGGGGCCTTTGTTCGTTGGGACCTTTCTCAAATACTGCTGGCAGCAGTTCACCAGCGTTGACTTGAGATAATCAACTTCGCTAGGCTTGGTAGATTTTAGGTCAGCAGTCTGGCTAAAGAGGCTCTCAAACGCGGTTTCTAACTCTAGTTGCCTCGGCCTCCGTAAGTTCGCCGCGGGGAAAGCGCTAGCGATTGTGGTTCTTAGACGCCGTCTGACAAGCTCGCTTGCTGCATCGCCCGAGAAAGGCAGTCTTATGAATCTTAATTGCGAATAACAGAAACCTCTATCGGTATAATTTATTGCCGAGCCCGAAGCGGTGATATTTGTAGTACCTACTCAATTATTTATTATTGCACAGAACGTGTACAAAGTCATCAGTTCCAGGAAATTAGCCGCAGCATGGTCTGAACTTCCGGTCCAGTTGTTAGACTTTGCGGTCAAAATAGGCACATCTCTAGAGGGGTAAAAGCAGCAAAAGAGCAACCAAAGCTGACTACTGTGTTCCAATCTCATCAAAATATATTAGCTTAGTTTATATTTCTCACAAAAAAGTGAGAATTTAAGAACAACAAATTCAACAAAAATGAGACTTGATGACAGGAACGCGTATTTATTTCCTATGGCATAATTAGAATAACCTACAAATACGTTTGGCGGCTGCATATGGAATACAGTGTTTATAAGATGCAGTAACATTTCCACTGCGAATTTAATAAAATTAGCCTTTTCTCCTTTTTAATCGCATATAGTGGTTCTTGGAATGGCGACAGCATCCCCATCTTTACTTGCCGCATTTTTATCGCCAATGGAAGAAGCGCTCATCTCATCAAACTATGTACTGTGTGCAGGCTAAGCTTTATAATTTAATTCAAGCGAAGCCTGCCTTGTTTAATAAAGAACCAACGACCGGTGAAGCACGAGTAAAGCAGATCGTGAATCATGTAGTTGTTATCTCGATCGAGAACTTCGACCTGGTTGAGCCTGAGGGAGTTGCGGCTGAATATCCAGCAATAGGATTATTGGTAACTTTTCTCCTTCTCCCTTTTTATCATGCTTCTCTTCTTCCTGTCCCCCTCTGACCCACTTATTACTGGTATTGCGTGTTCAGCCATATGTTTCCGGAATAATGTGCAGATGTTGCAGGTGTAGCTGGTCATTCCCTAAGTGCCCTAGATCTAGTAAGTGACACCCCAGTTAGATTCACTTACTTTATTTTGGTTGCCTATTTCATCTGCTTGCAACAGCAAACCAAATTGACGTTTTAAGAGCGCTAATGATTTATGAGAGTATGCTACGAAGAGGCATGATTCTTAACAAACAAGCACAAATATTATTTATCTTTCCCATCTTTTTATTCATACGGAGTCATCTATTTCGAAAATTCAACATTCTAATAATGTGTTCATAACCGTCTATTTAACTTGGGATTTTGGTTTGATTTCAGGGTTATGCTTTATCAGTTCGCTTACCTACCGGCTACTCACGGGTTTCACAATAAATTGTGGCAAGTCCTACAGCATGGAACTTACCTAACTCTGCTGAAACCAGGCCAAACATACTGTTCAGTTTCTCTCAAAAAATGTTCACTACTACATGTTCTTCAAAAATAATAAAAGTCTGCTGCGCCATAAAAAAATTATGGCCATGCTTAAAATACAAAGTTCCAAAGATATACTTTCCAGACCGCAGAACACTGTTTTGAAAAATTATAATAGCTTTTCAGCATCCGGTTACAATATTACTTTCCATCCTTATTATTCTCCTCCTCCTATTCGTATTCATGCCCTCCTTCCTACTGGTTATGCGCGTTCAGCCATACGTTTAAGGAGTAATCTGTCCAAAGCAACTACTGCGCCAACAAATGCACTACACCTAGTGAGCAAACATTGCTGCAGAAGATTTCGCTTCATCTTTTTGCGTATGGTTTTTGCTTCTATCCACGTACAGCAGCACACCTGATCGGCGTCAGAAGACAGTTGACGTCCTCCGTGAGTGGACTGCGGGAACATGTTTTCCTTAGTCAACAAATCTGAAATGTTATTCATCTTAAACATAAGCATATGCAGTCTTTAAGTTTAGCAGCACTTTTCGAATATTGCAGCCATATTCTGTTTTCTTAGCTTTGATTTTTAGGGGATTTTGAGGGTATGATTTATCAGCGCCCTTTTTGTCCTTTTTCTGTCAAATAACAAAAAAACCATGTGAGGCACATCTAATAAATATTTACTGCGTACTGCAACAAAGAATTCCACAAATAGGGAGCTCTGAAGCTGCTGAAATAGAACTTTGAACATATTAAGTTTATAGACCTTTAAATACTGTTTTGCAAAGGACAATGCCCACATAGCTTTCAGTTAAAAGAGTATCTGCAAAAGATTCCCGTAGTGGTTTGCATGCATGCATTTATTTTTTAGTCAGCTGATTATGTTAGCGCAGATCGCTTTATGAAAAGTTATATGCAAATAAACCCCAATTCGTTTCGATATTTTGAGTCAGATAATTCTGGTGCACCTATAATGTTATATGTCCGTAACCGTAAAGTTTTAATATTGTATAATATATAAATATATATATATATATATATATATATATCTATATTTACATAGGTGAAGATACGCGGTCCAGATAAATTATCCCGATCATCATCCCCCAAAGAAGGCGAAGAAGAAAACAAGGCGCTGTCGTGGACCACACTGTAATTGTGCTGACGTTTCGGAAATACACTATTTTCCATCATCAGAGTGGTGGGTTGTGTGTTCCTGCTTGCCGAGAGTTGGAATGCCGCGCAGACCATCTGGTGTTGTATTGATGGCTGACGCACGAGCGCTGAACTTCGTGCTGTCCGTGGATTGGCTGCGGCACCTCCATTGTGGGTGGCTGGCGCCCGTGTGTGTCATCTGTTGTCTGTCCGTTTGTCGTTAACGCGTCTACGTTAACCTGCCCGGTAGTGTGGCCACCGCCCGACATCCCCTCTGAGCCGGATGCGCGGATCAGCCCTCGTTCTGGGTCCGGTGTCCGTCGGTGGGTAGGTGAGTCATCCCGGTCGTGTGCGCGGCGAAGAGCCCTCTCTGCCCGTCCTTCTACATCCCCCGTCGCCTGTACGTCTGTTGTTGTCGTCATCAGGTCTGTGTGCGTATTGTGTGCGCTTGGCCGGCTACTATCGGCTCTGCTTCCATACTCAGGTGGCTGGACTGGTTGGCATTCAAAGCGCGGACCCGGCTCACATGTTTGGGCTCGTCGGTGGACTGATGACTCATGTCGGACGTTTGAGTTGCGATTAGCTCTCCTCCCCTGCCGCGTCGGTGGCCACTGTTGACGAAGTTGCAAGTTGCTCGCTAGCGCCGGCGGCCTCGTCGGGGCTGATTGGAGTCTTGTCCGGAGAGCCTGATAGGCTGGATTTAAATCAATATTTCTGTTGATTGTGCCCACGGATGCCCAACTTTCAAGCACCAATCTGGTCATCTGGTCGTTGGATCGGCCGATGACTTTGGCGTTTTCGAAAGCGAACTCATGCTTCTCCCGGTCCATGTGGCCGTATACCAGTGACAGTTTATCCTCGCGATCGACTGCAAGTTGGTGTTCATGCAGTCTTGTGCAGAGGCGTTTACCCGTTTCACCAACATACCTTGCACCGCAATTTTGGCATGGTATGCTGTAGACCACTGCAGATTGTTCCGTTGCCGGAAGCGGGTCCTTAGGTCTCATTATCTGCTGCCGGATGGTTGAATCGGGTTTGTGGGCCACCCCAATTCCAAAAGGGTTCAGGAGTCGAGCTGTTGCCTCCGAAACATTTTTCACGTAGGGGATCGCTAGCCAGAACTTTGGTTTTTCGTCGTCTGGTCGACTTCAGATGGGCCTTCGTCGGCATTCACGTATGAAGGATCGCGGATAACCGTTAGATATGAACAGGGAATCGAGGTATTTCGCCTCCGCCTTTTTCCCGTCCTCATCGCTGCAGTGCGTTTGAACGCGTTGGAATAGAGATCTAACGCAACTGCGTTTGTGGCCAATTGGGTGGTTACTTGGGAATTGCAGGATGCGTTTGGTGTTCGTTGCCTTCCGATAGACCGTAGATTTTATCCTCCCCTCGGAAGTCCTCTGGACATGCACATCCAGGAAAGGCAACCGGTCGTTATCTTCCTCTTCCATCGTAAATTGTATGTCAGGGAATATAGAATTCAGTAAGGTCTTAAAGCTCTGAACGTCGTTCCTTTTGATTACGACAAAGGTGTCGTCGACGTATCTGGTCCAGAATTTCGGACAGTAAGCCCGGAAGGCTAGTCGTTCTAGCCTCTGCAGCACTGCCTCGGCAATAAGTCCCGACAGGGGGGAGCCCATCGGTGTTCCCTTCGTCTGCTCGTAAACCTGGTTGTTGAAGCTGAAGAAAGTTCTGAGGCACAATTCCAACAGCTCAGTGACGTGTTGTCGTTTAAGTTGCTGGTCTTCGTCCTCATACTTTTCGGCGAGTAGTTCATCAATAGTGCTTACAGCGAGGTCAGTTGGAATCGAGGTGAATAGAGACACCACGTCAAACGATACCATCATCTCGTCTGAATCTATTTCTAGATGCCTTATGTTCAGCAGAAACTGTTAAGCCGACTTAACTGTGGATTTAGAATCCTCGGTGAGAAAGCGGAACCGCTTGTAGAGCCACTTCGATAGTCCAAACGTCGGAGTACCACGCAAGGAGACGATAGGGCGAAGGGGCATTCCAGGCTTATGCACTTTTGGCAGACCGTAGAAACGCGCCATCGCGGCGTCTGTGGCTTTTGCGGTCAGTGCTTCTCCTCTTTAGAGGGCCCCGGACTTCTTCAGCTTGTCAATCGCCCTGTTAACGCTGTTCACATGTTTCTTGAACTCTCCCGCTCCCGAAAGCTGGTAGGCGTTTTGTCCTCCAATATATATATATATATATCAGTTCCAAGATACTCTGCTTCTTTTTCTGCAACTTGATGTCGCACGCGGTTACCAAGCCTATAATTATGGCCAACATATTTTCAAATGTACCACTTTTACCTTGAAAAGCCTAAACGTAGGCCAAAGCACTATAGGCCAAGGCAATGACTTTTATAAACATAGTGTCCGAATAATAATTTCAATGGTGAATAAGGAAATATGGACATTTGCCCAGAGCAAGTGAGTGACGATAACAAACTCTCACATAGGAAAGTTACCCTTTAGTCTTCTGAGATACAATTTGCGATATCTTTACATCATGCTGAAGGTACAGTCAGTAATACAAAAGTGTTGAAAGTCAGATCGACATGTGCGATTGAAAAGGTCAACAGTTAAATTGCAGGCCGTTTTAATTCAAAAATAGTCCATTCATGTCAGCACTTGCATGCCCTATAAGTTAATGTATGTCATTAGGTCAAGACCTTTTGTTTGGAAGACTATCAGAGTAAAAGATGCAGTTTCAGCCCCTGCGTGCAATAAGCTGCTTCCCTAGGTTTAGAACAGCTTCTTGCCCCATTTTGTGATCAATATCGTTTCCAGTCAACTCATATTCAAGAAGGAGGAGGTGAGAGTCACAAGGGTCAGGTTTTGTGACTGGAACGCTGTAGGCAACATTGGAATAACATTCTTAACAACGGGGAAACGATTAGCGCAGTCAACTTCTCTATCTACTAAAAATGGGTAACGATTTTATTCACTGTAATGCAGCTTTCAAAGTAAATGTTTTGATGTTTAAGCACGCAGATAGCATTAAAGAAAATAAAGTAAAAGACCTTGCGCTATAATTATTTCCCATTAGAGGCCGGTAGCCAAGCACATCCCAGTCTGGGTGTGGTCACAATCATGATTGATATCCTACAATTGGGCTGTGGCCGACACTTGCTTCATGTAGTGAGCTTTAGAAAATGGACCACCATGTTTTTACTTCTCCATTCACATGCAAATTTTCTTATCTTTACATCAGTCAACGTAGTTTGTTGATGATAAAGTGGATCCTCGGGTGACGAACAGGCACATCTACGAACATTTCAGGTAACGTGAGAGCCGCTAGCAGAAAATGTGTTTCGCTTGACGAGCTTCCGCTCAGTTAACGAATCGTCAGTGCATGTGTGTGCTTGTGTCCGCTACCAGGACGTAAGTCCTTAACCACTAAGTGAACTGCTGCAGTTTCATTGGTTATTTTTCGAAAGCGAGTCTTTCCCCTGAGGAGCATGGTGTTGTTACGGATACAACTCGTTAACCGAGGTTCCAGTTGATAAATAGTTTACCCGTTGTGTTTAAATAAACAATGGTAATGAGACCATCTGCACACGAACATTTGGAATAAAGTCAAATAGGGCTTACATTTTGCGACCCTTTCCGGGCCTATCCTTCATGATGTCGGTGGTTGCAGTTTTCGGTCATTTATTATCTGTCTGTTGTCGGTTTTATTATGCTAATTTTTACGGTACATGGAAGAATTTTTGCTGAAATGTTTTCGGCGATATTTTCATGACAAAGCGTATGCATATCTTTCTCAAGCTCGTTAAAATGTACCATGAACCGAGGGCAGCAACTAAATTTAACAACTCTTTGTCATATTAGTTAACCTGTGCAATATTATCAGCTTAAACCTTTGAAATACATCAGCAGAATAATACAACTAAAACAAAGGTAAGACTTCCTATTTTCTACCTGTAGTTAAAGTCTCCAGTGAAAAATATACTCATCGAAGATACAGTTACCACGTATTTATTCCTATAGGAGTCATAGGGAGAACTGCAGTTATGGGCAAACGGGAAATTTTCTTCCTGTAGGATACCTCATACCTAACATTTTTGCATTTCATTTTCCAAATTTTCCCCTCTCTCTGTCTGTTTCCTCTGACAGCCAAAACATGCCTTCCTGCCACCCACAGTTGCACACACGCGCACACACACTCACTCTCTCTCGCTATCTCATTTTTGTTTTTTTGTCCACGGCACAGAAAACTTGCGCTGCAGCCGAGCCTGTTAGTAATCTAATATGTAATGGGTGCATTAGTTGACGGGACGCGCACCTGTCTGCGCGTGTCCCAGCGACACCTAGCGCCATTGGCGCACATACGAGGATTACCAAAAGCGGAGGTTAAGAAGCAGGCGTCGGCTTCTGACTCAGTCCACTGGTTATCACCATCCACACACAACGCATACTGGATTGATTGCGTGGTCTGGTGTAAAGCATCAGATGGCAGCTTTCTTAAACATGCTTTTTTAGTAAAACGTTAAGGTAATTATATCCAGAACTGAAGCTTTCGATAGAGACAAACAAAATAAACTACAACTTGTGCAGTTAACCGGGCACACATAACAAGGCACAATGTTCACTGTCATTCCACTGACACACTAAAACCTAACTTCTTCTTGCTGTCTTTCGGAAATCAAACAATTCGAACAAAGAAAAAATATGCAGCTCACTCAGACCAACATCTTGAAACAAATAATTAAACCATGCATTTCATTGGTACATATCCTTCGTAAGTCTTGGACGACCTTTGCTTCAGGCGTATGCAAGGGGGATCTGTTAAACATTGAAGATGTAATGCTGGTTTTATATTCTCAGTGGTTTGCATGGACAGGTTTAATGTATTTTTACTAATTCATACAAGCAATTTTCTTGTTTATTTCAGCCTCATTTTGTAAAAAATACTACTTTAAGCCTACAAAATATAGCCTTTAGTAACTCTGAAGTATTTTATTTCATTGAATGTCGTTAATCATTAACTGAGAGTCAAGGCTGTGCTCGAAATTTAATAAACGACTCCACCTGTTTCCTGTCGTTGCAGTAGAGATTTCGGCATTGGATACAGGTGTGATAATCTTGTCTCCAGCAGCTCGCAGCTTAGGCGGCTGTCACCTCGTATTACGACTTCCTGGGTATGCAGTAGCCTGGCTACTGCAACCTACAAATACTGGAACCCCTGGGTACGAATGAATCTTATCTAATACTGGTTTGGAAGATGGTTTCAAGTTAAATTACGGAATTTCATGCGAATAAGGAGCTTGTTCCATCGATGACGTCCATGCCTTCTTAAATTGTGACCTTGTAGCCAGACTTCGTCGAATAAGCCACGATCTGGGATCTAGGAGATTCCTCTTCACTACTGCTGCAGGTTTGGCTGTTTTCATCTGGCGCAGTGACTTACCTTCTTTGATGTGCGATCAAGGCTTAGTCTCATTAATTAGAGCGTCCTACGAACCCACAGAATACTTATTTAGCGTGAGCTTTGTCCTGAGTTGAGAGTGAGCTTTTTTATCCGACGGAAAGAAAACTGGTTACAACGCTAGGCAACTCCTAAAACCTTAGACCTTATCTCATGATAACTAAATCGGTACTTGATTAATAAAAACTAGCACGACTTAGCAACCATTGAAGGAAAAGCGCGAAGCTGACCATTGGGGAGAACCAGAAGCCGGAACTTTATTTCACGTCTTCCCTGACAGTTCTGACACAACTAATCGGCCAAAGGCTGTTTTCTGTTGCGTGAAACCGTGCCCAGATATCAGATGGCCCAGAACGATACGACACTGGCTCTGCAGTTCTGATTTATATCCGCGCTTTGCCGTGGCTGTTTGATACGTAAGCGAGTTTTAATATTATTTCGAGATGGCTGGTTAAGCCTTTGTTAATCAGTCTGCTAAGCTTTCTAAAGCCACAGGGCTACAAACCCATTTGAAAATTAAAGGTGGAGAGGTTACTCACCAAATGCTCAAATTTCCATGTTTTTTACTCCATTATGTTATACTTAAGTGTCTTAGAAGCGTAAGTTAGTAATATATCACGAAGCAAATAATTGCGAAAGGTGAGCCAAATACAAGTAAAGGATATCTTACATTTCTTTGTCGACCTGAAACGGAACGTATTCATGTAAATAGAATAAGAAATTAGGTCGATTTCTGTGGAGCCCGTTTTAAAACCTCCACCCTGAATATGGACTTTTTTATTTTATTCCACCTCAGCACTTGGCGTCAGAATTTTAACTATGTCCATATAAAAGATAAATTCAGGTTTAAAATCTGGGAACCAGGTCCTTTTCCTCGCTGCTCCTCTCTTCTTTTCCTGCTAATTTTCTTTTGTATTTAGCATTGATTTTCATCGATAATGCGAATATGAGGCACTTCATGTAATAAGCAGTTAGGCGACCTTTCCCAATTAAGCATTAACAATATTGGAACAATCGCCAATACCGATGATGACAAAAATTTAGTCAAAAGGCCGTTTTAATATTTGGACAAATGAGTGAGGTGCTTGTTGATTCACGGTTTTAGTCCCTTTTTAACAAAACAAAAGACGGGTATTTTAACAAAAAAGTGTTTGTCTTCTTCGTAGGTAATGGTTGCGGACACAGGAGTAGAAGCTTTAGTAGCAAACATACGGCCAAAATCAGCGAATTTGAAAAAAATAAGTGCGATATAATTTTCTGTATAACGGAGTATCGTGGACTTTTGGCTGGCGATAGATGCCGCAGTGTCTCAGAGGGCCCATCAGCTTGCAGAATATACTCTGCAAATTTTGTATTTCTGGTAAAATTAGGCTGTTTTAATGTTTTTTTAAAACTTCCACTCCATCAAAAATTCTGCTAGCTTTTACTGTTGCGCAGCATTTCTGGTCATTGGTCTTTGCTCATGACAGGAAGACTGGGTACGATCTCTCGGTGCTAAAAATGTATATGCCAGCAATGAAGTCCCCTGAATGTAACTTGGGCTCATGCTTAAGTGAGCAATCTGTGTTTTCTGTGTCAAAAGTTTTTGCGTAGGAACCCCGCGGACAAATGCCTATGGCAATCGTTTCTTTCAAGGCAAATTCGGTATTTTGCCCTTTGAGTATTTTGTATGTTAAACTGAAAAATATTTGCCGCGAATGCAAGAAATCTCTTAAATCGGGTGCTATCGATAAGCAAATATTGGTCACACAGCTGGCGCGGCTTCCTTAAATTTCCTGAATTTACCTAATTGTTGAAATAACGCCGCATAAAATATCTCTGTTATCTTGTGTAGGGAATCTGTGATGGGCCATTTAGTCGTCTTACTTTGCAGTTACCGATTAAAGTGCTCTTATGTGCCTTAAAATGCGGATGTGAAAAAACCAATCGTTTTTTTGGCGTCATCATAGCGTTTAAGGACTCCATATCTTCAATCGTTGCAAGTCTAAATATTTTGTGCGGAAGCTGCAGTTATTGTTCACATCTTATCCTTTCATGGTTTATACAGAATTCAAAACTTCGTTTTAAGTCTGTCATAACTAGTTAAAAACCTTTGTCCTTCTGAGGACAATGTTACATCACATGTTTGTTTCCGTCATTGATTAGTTGAACTGAAACTTATCAAAGAATATAGATGAGAATAGAAGTGGTTTCCCATTAAAATATTTCAGCAACACTTCCTGTCGAGGAAAATAATTGTTATAAAAAGTACGTACTGGCTGACTAAATGAATTTCAATGACCAGATTTTACAACTGTCGAATGTTTTAAGCAACTGTTTTTTTTACCAAAATTATAGCAGTTAATCAGTTTGCATAGTCACTGCAGCCGAATCTTAACACCTTTATAGGTCCTAATGAAGAACATCATTTTTTGTTACGATAATCTATGCTTGTCAGAGCTACGGGATACAAAAAAAAACACAGAACGAGGTTTACAAAACCATGGCCATCATATGGACATTTTGCAACTTTTTATCAGCTGACTCTAACTTCTTTCTTTAGCGAAAATGTATCGTATGTATAAAAATGGAAGGAAATTACTGTGCATGATTTTGCTTCCGAGACTGTTCGATCGTCGTCATTGGCAATTTAGCGGTTGACGCAGGGACGGTGATCTAGGCGTGAATTAGTTTATCTTGATAGTATACTCGCACGAGATCTAGTCCACTATCTTCTTTGCCACCCAACTGGGTCCGGTTTTCCGATAAAGCCAATAATATTGGAAGCTGGCTCGGGTGATATCGACAAGTCCTTGCAGCCCCACTACATGTATCACACCTGTTTACGCCACTACAAGGAGCAACTTACATCTCTTACTGACAACTTTGCTTTTTAGTTCTTACAATAATATGCCCATTTGTGTGGTCAGTTGCTAAAAGAAACAGCCAGCAAGCAAGCATAGGAAATAGGCGTAAAGCATACATAGTCCAGCAGGCTTTGAAGCTTGAGTTTTCTGGCCTAGCACCCATATTTCAAGTTCGTCAACAATTATTTTTATTCAGTTAATGGCATACTGACTAAAAGGTACTGCTTAGGTTATTATTACTGTCTACTAAAGCATAGTAAGCTTATTATTTGCAAGATTATCAGTGAAGAGGAAATGGACTACCGTTTGGTGGAAGTGTAAAATAATTAGAGATAAAATACAAAAAAATTAATGACCGCCTGATTTCTCTACATAACAATAATGTTTATTAACCATGAAGTCACGCAACAGTAAAGGCACCCGTAATGACAAAAAACCAATGATTGAATATGAATGAGTACTAACAGCTCATAAGGCAGCATTCTGTTCTTTGTCAGTTATGTCCTTCTGCCAGTCAAATCACCCTACACACCCAAAAATAGCTCACAGACAGGTCTCAATTTATCTTGACCTTGAAGTACTCGTCCCATGCAGTGCACGTGAGAAAGGTGTCTGTGTCTGTCGGTGGAAATACGTTGTGATAAGGACTTCCCGAGTAACAATACGTTCTACTTGACTAACAAGTGCATAGAGAAGAATGCAAAACAGGTGTGCAACTATCTGTTGCTCACTTTGATATACGTTCTTGTCGACTGCTATTTCCGATTCCGCCCCGGGTATGAACGGAAGGACACGTGACATTTTGGTAAAAAATGAATAAGGTGTGTAGTTGGAGACAAAACTTCACCCATATTTCTCCGGTAGCTAGGTTACGCCTAGTTGTAGTGGCGTAGTAGACCAAATCAGGTGACGACAGGACCAGCAAGCGGGTGGGGAATGTGGTGATAGATATAGCAAAAGGTTTAATTTCATTGACAATTGAGTGATAAAAAATTCATGCGAAGTGATGCCATGCGTGAATTAAGGGGGAGGAATTTATAAATTATTTGAAGCCGGTTCAACTGTGTTGGTCAAAACTCTTGATTTATGGTGGACGATTATCAGTTAAAAACCATAAATAAGTATCGAAAGTAAAATTAATTGAGATAGGAGCAATTTCTTTTGAGATATCTGAGGTGCATTATGCTCGAATAAAAGCTGTTAACCTGATTTGCATAAGTACATTACGGCCAACCATACAAAATAAATTAGCCAATAAAACAGTATTCACGCAAAAACGTTTCAAAATGTATTTTCCGTATAAAGCTCAGGCCAATATTATTAGATAATTGGCAGGTGAAGAAAAATTTAAGTACGACGTATTTTGTTGAAAATACTTGTTGTAGCGTTCAATTCAATTTGTCAGTTTTTATTTTTCTGAACAGTTAAGGACCGATCCTTATAATGAGATTTCAATGTGTCTGTAGTGGTCCTTTCTGCCCGACACCCACCTAACTCTTGACGCCAGAGACAAGGTCACTCAGAGCAGGCCCTTACGCTTGTGTACTTTTCGGCCTGTCTCCGACCGGACGCGAACCGGTGCATAAGACACACACCACCCACGCCAGGGTCTACCTTCGTATGGTCCAACCAATCACAATCAAGGTCGCGGGACTGAGCGAGGATTAAGCAGCCGCCCCCGATGACTGACGCTAGACTCACTTGGCATTCTGCTCCGTCGCGGGGTGGAAGCGCCGCCGCTGCTCTCTTACACGGCTCTCACGGTCCAATGCACGCCAGATCTAGTCAACTGTTCTGCTAACTATTCTCCTATTTGTTCTGTACAGAATACAACCTTCCTACAGCCCTGGTTTCCCAAGACATCTCTTATCTCCTAAGGAACCTGGCCTGGATGATCGCAGTTATTAGGGTTAAACCGTAGTAGCTTTAACCCTTTGCGATCTGTCTAGTTAGTATTGTGCCCTTTGACGTTTTCTCGAACGACTACTTAAAACGCAGTTCTCTCTAGTCTGTCTGAATTAAATTTTATAAACTTATATAGGTCGGGAAATGTGTACTGAGTTCCCAAGGCTTCTTTTTTACCTGGATGGTGGTTTCGATAAGAGTTGTTTACTCACCCTACCAGAAAATCAAATTGCTTAAGGAAATTGACGCTTAAAATAACTACCTTTGACGCTTATATTCTTGAGCAATCGGAAGAGTTTGTCAATTAATTTTACCTTTTAGCATTCGCTTCCCACCCGAAATTTCGCCGATGAATGTTCACATTATTCGCTTTTAACAACTGCATGATATTTCACGCTATTGTGTCTTCATGAGAGATCTAATTTTTTACATAAAACCTTTTTGCTTACTTTGCTTAACTTAATGCTAAATTTTGTGACATATGCATGACAGAATGACCAAAGGAATATAAAAATTACTTTCATATTTTGTTTTGAAGTTACTTATAAGCAGAATATGGGCCACAAAAAACATCGAATTATAAACACATGAGATATTTATTCATATTCGGAAATGACAGGCCTGTTTAATGAAAGGAATAAATGGAGGTGGAGGTAGAGTGAGTTTGCGTGTTAACGTGGATAACTGCATCACAAAAGTAGTTTTCAACATATCACCTACCAAAAGTTTAGCCATGAACCGAGAAATTTTAACAGAAGAAACAGGTGCAAGTATAGTGCTATGGCACTCTGGTTCTTTGAAGTGCTTTCAATCGAATATTGTTTTAATCGACCAGAAAGCTTTTGATACTAACATTTCTGGCACAGGTTACGCTGGAGCTCCTGCATTCTGTCTCTAAATGTGTCCAGATGATATCAACTGCTCTAGGCTCGGAGGGCTTTAGGTCCGAAGTTTGACTGGAGACTCTCGTATTTGTTTTTCAATGTCAATTTCAGGATGAATAACTAATTTCTTTTACTGGTGTTTGTATACTATTTTTTTAAAGAAATGTAACGCTGCAGTGGAGTATTTTTGGTCTCTTATGCATTTCCTCAACGGATATTAGTAATCATCTTAATACAAACGAGAAAATATATGCTTTTGCGCTGGAAGCACGCTCGCCATATTTGCTTTATTCTAGGCACGTAGAATGACCATGCGAATCCTTGCATATTTCACCAACAGTTGGTACTTCATCAAATACATTTCTAGATAATTCATAAACAGGAAGTAAATAGCACAAAAGGCATATTTACTGATCAAATGGCAAAATGTTCGCTTGGTGATTAAGTGTCCTTACGGAATATTCTCATATTTTTGAAAATCCTATATGGGATTAAAGCATATATTTCTTGAGGCCGCAGTTGTCGTTTCCCGAACAGCGGGCATAATTGTCGCAAATTATCAAACCCGCATCTGAAGCGGACAAGAACGCTGTGGTTATTAATAAGCCATCACCCCACCAATTAAGACTTACTTACTTACTTGATGCTTGATCCTATTAGCTCCTGGTGTTGGATGAATCGGCTTCACGGATGTCACGAATAGCGGCGGCCATTTGGGGGTGGTCAGAGGTGAGCTCTTCACAGAGGTAAACCCATTGTTTGCTCCAATGTCGCAAGCCGTAAACGGTTACGAGGCCCGTCCGTTCAACGTCCGACTAAACGGTGCTGAGCTATGTCTTCAGTTGACCGCCTTGTCGGTATCTCCAGTTTTCCCTACGACAAGGGTTCACGACCAAGCTGCAGAGGTCCGTCGATGGTTTGCGCAGGACATGGCCAAACCATTGCAATCGGCGATGCTGGATGTACGATGCTAGGCTTGGTAGTTTGAAACATCTGCGGTATAGCTCATAATTGGAGATTTGATCCTGCCAGAAGACTCTTAAGAGGCGTCGAAGACATCAACGGTCAAAGACTTCGAGCGATAGGAAGTCTGCCTTTCTCACTGGCCATGTTTCGCAGGCATATACTAACACCGGTCTGATTGATGCTTTGCATACCAGCAGCTTAGTATGTAAAATAATGTCTGAGCGAGACCAGAGTGGTCTGGCTAGCAGCCTAAATGCATTTCTAGCCTGCGCGATTCGTTTCTTGATTTCGTCTTTGGCCTGTCCATTGACTAGCATATTCGAACCCAAATAGCGGAAGCAGCGTCTTGCGCACATTAATTGTCAGACCAAGAGTTGCAGCGAATCTGGTGATTCGGCCTAGCGTTGGCTGTAGTGATTGAGGAGTTTTACCGAGTAGGACAATGTCATCTAGGTCAGTTACTCTGAATTCAGAGCTGAATTTACATCCACTGTCAGGTAGAATTGACTTATGCATTACCCAGTCGATCAAGAAGTTGCAGACAACTGGAGAAAGAGGGCACCCTTGTCGAACTCCACAAGTCAGAGGGAAAGAAGTTGACTCTTCACCAAGGGTTCGTACTCGGGCTAATGTTGTGCCATAGTAAGCTTTGATTAGATTGAGCAACTTAAGTGGGAGACCGTCAGCAAGCAAGACTTGCCATAAAGCTTCTCTGTCGATAGAATCAAAGGTGGTTTTGAAGTCGATAAAACAGGCGGTCGTGATCTGTTGGTTTTGATGTCTGTGCTCTAGTATGTGGCGTAGAATGAAGATCTGGTCAAAACATCCTCTACCTGGTCGAAATTCTCAATGGTTAGGACGAGTACGAAGATTGCGCTCAGTCGAAAATCTACGGAGAAGGATGGTCGCAAACACTTTGGTGGCTCTATCTATGAGGCTGATGCCTCGATAGTTTGAGCATAGTGTTCTGTCACTGCGCTTCGGTATCGGTAAAATAATTGACAGTGACTAGTCAGTCGGGAGGACTTCGGTAGTCCATATAGTCGAGTACAGTCGATGTAATGATTCCGTCAAAGCAGGACAATTAGTTTTGTAGGCTTCTATTGGGATATTATCTTCACCCGCTGCCTTCCGAACTTTTTATCGTTGAAAAACCAATTCCACGTCAAATCTCGTAGATGGCTTGCAGTCGCTACCGTATGGAATTCCAGTTGATAGCTCTAGGTTCGCAGGTGGACGTATAGGCGGATCCAGTAGCTCGCTAAAGTGCTCTCACCATCGATTGATTTTGCCAGCCATATCAGTCATCATTTGACCCAAGTTATTCCGAACGGAAGTGCAAGACAGTTTATATTTGCCAGCAGCTTTACGTAAAAGGTAATAGAGCTGGTGAAAACTACCAGAGTTTGAAGCTGATTCCATGGAGCCAGCTAACTCGGTCCAATGTTTCTGACGGTCGCATCTTGCTGATCGCGTAGTTTGGCGTCTTAATGAGTGGTAGTTCTCTGAGTTTGACAACCGAGTGATTCTAGCTTGTGCTAATAGATGGAGGGTGGTTGAAGAGATCCAGTCCTTTCTCGGTACTACCTGTTGTTGCAAGCTCGAATTCATCGCACTTTGTAGCGCGTCTTTCAAGTGTTGCCACTGAGTATCAGGCAAAGTTTTATTGTCAATTTCATGTGGAGGTTCGATGTGAACAGCGGATTGATCTTGGATCCGTGCAGTGAGACTTTCGTTGAACGCTTCACGGGTTTCTGTGTGTGATAGTGCCATAACTTTGACACGTTTTGGGGGCGGTTTCTCACTTCGATTCGACAAATGGAGCTTAAAGCGGGCAGGAACATGTACTTGATCCGACCCAACTTCCGCACCTCAAAACGATCAGCTGTCGGATACTGAGGTGGTCCACCTTGAGCGTACTAAGATGCAGTCTATCTGGTTTGCCGTTCGACCATCGTTTGAATATCATGTTACTAACTGCCAATGGGGGGTGTTGAAATCGAGTGTTTGTAACGACGAGGTGGTTATAGTCAGCAAATGTTACCAATCGTTCTCTGATGTCGCAACGTTGGCCCACTCCGTATTTTCTGATGACGTGTCTCGAGATTTCATCGCACGGGCCAGTCCTGGCATTCCGGTCTCCGGCGAGGAAAAGCAAGTCTCTTGGGGGTATCCTGGCAACTGTAGCTTGAAGGCGTTCATAGAACTCCGTCTTAACTGCTTCATCCGCTTGCGATGTTGGGGCCTTAATGGCAACCACAGACATATTTGTAATGGTGCCTTTAAAGCGGGCTATGGCAATCCGCTCTGAGATAGGCTCAAACGCTAAGAGAGTGTTATGCACCTTTTTTGTCATAGCTATTGCCACCCCATGGAGTCCTGTGTTCGTGTGTGGTCCGCTGTGGAGGAGCACGTACTCAGCATACTCTTTTGGGACTTTGGTTTCTCTCGTTCCAGAGTCTGGGCGACGAACTTCTGACAGACAGGCAACGTCTTCTTTATAGTTCCAAAATGCGCGTGCTGGAAGTGCTTGACGGCCGGGATCAAGCAATGTCCGCACATTCCAGCAACCGATGTTCCAAGTGTGTCGCGAATTTAGGATACTGGCTTGCGTATTTGACATTCTGGGCACCAGGCGACCATGAAGCGCGTCGCTTCCCAGGGACACCGTAGCATTGTTTAAGTTGAGAGCACTGGCTTGCATATTTGGCACTCCGGGCACCAGACGACCATGGAGTGCATCGCTTTCCGGGGACGCCGTAGCAGTATTGAGATTCGTGATATTCGTATTTTCCATGAAGTTTCTTGGGAATTTTGTTACCAATGACGTCCCCGGTGTTACCTGCCATTGCTCTCTGTTCGTCGTGAGTTTCCCGACGTTGCCCGCGAACCACCTTAAGTGGTGGCTAATGGAACTAAAAATTATAGTACGCATGCGGATGACTACTACGAACTATAAATACCGTGTAATCTGTGCATATATCGCCCTATCTGTGCATGTTTTTAAGACTGTTCTTCTATTACCTATGATAAAGAAGTCCCGAGGGAATCCAAAACTTCAGGACAAGAAACCACTTGTTCCAGTGATCACTTCTTCGTCTTTCGAACTGCTTCCCGAAATTAAGATATTCCCTCTATTGACAACGACGGGAATGTCTGACATCGCAGGATTTGGAGTTGATGTTAGTCAGCAAAGGTAAGAAATGCGACTACCTCACTAGCGAATCAGTCTCCCTGTTTGAAATCCACTGTATTCAAAACGTGAACTAGATCTGGTTTGGCTTGAATGCTGCACTTGCGACTAGCATTTACAAAAAGTTATCCAAAGGTTGTCAGCCAACGAGTACATCCGTTTGTATGTGCGCGACGTTAACCATAAAAACTGAAGGACAGAATAGTGATATTTGCCTATGGATAACTAAGAACTTGCACATCAGCAATAGACAGAGGCGTTCAATTGTCTTCTGCTAGGCTTGAGTGGATCGACTCGGAGCATTTCCTTGCGATAATTTTACTGGTTAGCTGCTGCAGCTGTCAGCAATCGATGTCACACTCGTAGACTGAGATGAGTGCTTTTAATTTCTGCCGATCTTAGCTCCGATTTCACAAGCTCGTTAAACAAATTTTTTGCACTAATTTAGGACTTAGAAGTGCCATTTTTTTCCATATTTAAAACAACCTGTCTATGGACTTCAATCAAAACCACATGCTAGCGAATGAGCACAATTTTTATGGTTCATAGTCCGTCATTTCTGCCAAAAAAGGTTTCCACCGGATAAAATTATCGATAAATATAATAAAACTTAGAATGGTCATTTATTGCTTACTAAACCTCATCAGCTATACACAATTAGCCCCAGGCTTGCAATCCGTATGGGTTGCTACAAGTTCAATCCACTCAAAATTTAGCCAGAAGCTCCTTTTCCTGTCGCTTCTCTGCCATGACCTATCAGTTGATCTAATCGACGGGACAACGAGCCCGGGGCTCATGTTCTAGGGCGTTGGAGTTCTACCCAACACGTGGCGGGTATGACCTAATGGTTTGCAAACCTGAGGTAAGGTAAAGCTGACTGATGACGCCCGAGAAGCCAGAAATGGCCATCTATGTCCCCTTGTCTATCTGACTATAAAACCAAATGCTGCAAGGCAGGATGCAGGCTTTCGATCGAAACGCATAGCAGAACGATAAAAGTGTACCCCATCCTTTGAAGAGGTGTAAGCTCAAGAATAGTCTAGTGCAGTCCTGGTTTGCTGGTTTAGTGGAAAAAATTGGTTCATTAGAAGCTAGAAAAGACTGCTTGTATTCCACACGGGATGAGCTTTCAGCGTTGTTATGGTGATGAAACGTCTGTTGTCATGAGGAAATTCGTGCTGTAGAACTTGAATAATTTGTCTAACGCAATCTCCTTTGATATGTAGTTCACGAGCAAAAGCAAGAAAGGACTACACCTGCGTTTCTTTTATGTTCTTGCCAAGCAAATTATCCATGGTAGAGTTGAGCCGATGGTTTACAAAAAAGGAGCGAGCTACATATAACTCCTAAGCTCTCACAGCAAACACCCGGTGACTCACAGACGCAAATGATATCGGCAAAAGTCAATTTGGCGACAAAAACCACGCTGCAGTTGGGAGCTCGCACTCAAGCTTTTATACAAAACCGGCGACTAGCATTACCCCCGTTCCTCTTAAAGTAAAGCGTTTGTCGTTTAGGTCATGTACCTTTTGGTTATAGGAAATGGAGCCATTTTTGCTGAAAGGTTGAAAAATACTTCCCAAGTAAGATGTATCTTTCCATCTCTCCCCGCATTTCCGTCGTTTACCTCATTAATCATACATGCAGCAGGAAATTTAATATCCGCATTTACTTGTGAAATATTAACTAGTACGTTTCATTTGCAAAATAAAGTTCCTTCTATAGTCTATTTGATAATGTCAGAAATCATTGCAACCGCTTTAGGTAAGGAATACGCCGAACTTGCTAAAATGTAGCCATTATTCCAGAGGTGTGGAATTTTCATGCCTGCTGCTGCTCGATGGGGCTTATGTTTACGTCCAACCAAAACCATTGCAACGGCTAATGCAGTTCATGCCCAAAGTGCAGCATTTGCAGACTCCACATGCCAGCAATTTTTAATAATTCCAACCAAAGGCACATCTTTTCTTCTCCAATATATATGGTTTCATCAACTCCGTCCAATTAAGGCAAATACAATGCTGCAAACAGATATCTTGCACTCAGCATATCGGTATTAATCACAAAGAGGTTTTAAATGCAGGACTCGCTTCTCCAACTAGTGCTGCAACGGCCCACGGCAAAAGTTTTTGGGCATGCTTCATTTAGTAACTACTTTTTGAAACCCTGCAAACTCGCAAGGATACGGTGGGATGTCCGCAGGATGTCTGTAATTAACTTGTCGCCCCTCCAATTTCCCCACTAGCAGAGCGCGCAAAGTGGCCAACGTCCCGGCACTTATTGTCACCAAAGCGACCATGGCAGCTAAATGGCGAGCAACTGACCAGGGGTGAACGAGGGTGAGCATTAGGTGAGCGGGCGTACTGACGAACGTAGGAGTGAATGCAGACTTGTTAGGTCGTAAGTACACCTACCTCCGGCTCCCCGTCTATTTAGTTCAACTCTTAACCCCCTGTCACCTCTTTTATATAGCAACAGCGTTAGTAGAGGACAGTCCGCGCACAGCTACCGACGAGTTTTAACAATAGAGTTCCCAACCTGAACGTTTCCCCTCCTCCCCCTGAAACCATCAGCATTATCAGTAATAAATAATATATGCCTGTTCTTTCAGACAGAGTGAGTGGACAATGAGCGGAAATTACGAGGCTAGACTTCGGTCCTCAGTTGTAGGGGCTGTGCGAGGAAAAGAGAGAGAGAGAGAGGAAAATAGCGTCCCTTTCGACAGGCGCCATTTGGTGAGTGGATAATATACACGCGCAAAATGAGCGCTCTACAGCCGAGAATACAAAAGTGAAAATGTTCACACTGGTGTTCAAACTCCGACAATGCCACGCTTATAAGTTGTTACCGTAAGTGCAGGCCTTTTTTATGCATGACAGCACGCGCGCTTGTGACCGACCAGTGTTCCAAACACCTCTGTTACTTACATATATAGAGTTCCACGTCTCTACTGCAAAGTATTTCAGACAGGGGTTGTGGTTTGTAAAATGTCAAGCATGTTTGGTAAAATGGAGCCAACAAGGGTGATTTCTGGGTTAGGTTTCTAGATACTTCATTTCTGTGATGTATGAAGTGAAACATATGTATATTCAAATGTGAAAGGACAGTAGTGAGTTCAGAAAAAAAACGTGATATGAGGTTCAAAAGCTTTGGACATATTCCACAATTAGGTTATTTTTGAATATGTTTAAGCGGTAGAAGGTCAATAGTACGATTATCGATAACAAGCTGCGTCCTGGAAAGATATTTGTTATTTCTAAATAAAGGATTATGCATATATATATATTGGCAATGAACATCTAAAGGAAAACTATAGAAGACTTTGGTCGACATTCTTGACATAAAAACTGTTTGTTGTGAGGCCTTTAGGCAAGATAGTCCCCTTATGTGCGTTTTAAAATCATTTAGAACATGCCAAGTATTGCATTTACGATTAATCCGACCTTCCATACAATATCGATTGGAAAATACAATAGTTTTCATCCATGTTGTTTGTGCAGAATTCCGTTTATCTCACATATATTAGTTATGTCCACCCTTCGGCTTCTAAAATTAACTTACTAAGCTTCATGGTACAGGAATATTTCCGAACTCAATGCGAGCTCACGTTTACGATATCCGCGGACGTGTGAACGTACCACAGGGTTCTTTGTGGGTTAAACACATTTAAAAATGTGAAGGCAAGCGTAGAAGCTGGAGCTAATGACAGGCAAACCATGAGGATATTAAGGCCCAAATAGTAAGTAATCGTAGATGAGCAAGAATATGCAACAACTACCGATGGAAACTAAAAAATGATATCCAGAAGGCAGAAAATAGAATGCTTTATTTTGAAGGTAATATCAAAACTTTAAAGCAAGCTCATAAAAGGAGAATTTGATCACTGGAACATGAAAATTATTGGCTTTAAATTTTGTATTCTGGCTCGAAACTATCGTTCAAGGTAAATCATAAGAAAAATAAAAGTGCAAGGGATGCAAAACTTATAGAAAACAGTTGCATATAGCCATGGTACGATAATCACTCTCTGGTCCACGCTTGATCAGTTAAATGTCAGCACGAGTCTATGTCTAGAACAGAAAGACCTATCGGCTTGGTTGAGCAAAGACCAAGTAAGTAGCACAACGCACGCAATTTTTCATTCATCGAATCTGACGATGTTCACCGCTTGCTTCAGCAGGCAAACGCGGTGACTTGTATATGCGTTTTTTATAAATTGTAGTTGACTCGTGGTGCATTTACCGCACAGTCCAATTACCTTAACCACGCAGTGTGACGAAAGATTCCGGAAAACCGAGATGGAATGAGACGCAGTTGATAGGCGCGGCTAGAACCGCCAAGTCCGACACAGATTACACGAAGGTAGTGTTCACTAAAGACCACTGGCGACTGGAGTGGCGTGAACCTGCACCCATATACGCCGACAACTCTGCCATGTATGCCATTTTGTAACGCATCTGAAATAACGCCTGTCATGCTCTGATATACACCTTGTGTAGGCCCAACGCGTCTAACACCAGGCTCCGGTAGGATGATGAAAGGCACCATAACAGCTTTATTTACACATACATTGTAGTTTTCGGGTGCAGTCTAGGGTACAATAAATGGTTTAATCCACTAGATCAGGGTCTTCTGGCAGGAAGATACGTGAATTCCGGAAGTTGACGAAAGCAGCTTTTGCACGCATAGAGAGGAACCTTGTTTACCGAGGCCAGTGATGTATAAAGTACATTTAGTTTCCTGCACCCTCCTCTCCCCTGTCCCCCTTTGTACTGTCCGTCCCCAATATCGTTAAAGGTTAGCCCTGTAAAAATTATAAAACATAAACTTATTCTTTAACAATTATCTGTTTTCGGTAATTGCGACCGCATTTAAATGAACTGGCTTGGGAGGAAGTTATCCAAAGCAAACATATGCTCGCTGAATTTTCATGTTTCGGGCAAGATTTCCCAATCTTCGGCCAAATAGGAGCATTGCTAATAAGCGTACACTAACGGGTAGTTTACAGCATACAACTGCATGAGGAATGTTCTGTGCAGTGGTTGGCTGCACAGTTGCCCTCAAGTAGACGAACCACGTGTTTGACCTAACTGTGTAGGGCTGCATGACGCAGCTGTGAGGCATTTGGCCCCTCTGTATTTTTTATGGAATTGAAAATGTGATGTGACTTGTAAAAGTCCTCCTGTTTTTTATAGCAGGGACAGTCGTACAGCAAACGGTTTCTGGCTATTAAAAAACAACATCAGTGACTTTTGTTGAGTGATAACGTACCACCGCATGAGGGTACAGAGTACTTAATGCAAACAGTTGGCAAACCAAACGGTGCAGTCAGCGTTAAGAAATTTTAGGCTCTGAAAAGCTGAAATAAGTGTTGGTAAAATCTTATTGTTGGCACGCGTTTGTCCAGAAGGTATGGAATATCACTCAGAGTTTGACGAACTATTAAGACATTTACCAGTTATTTACAAATTTGGGTTAGGAAGCCCAGTTATTATTTATCAGCATTACGCTGGACATAAAACGACAACTTAAAGGTAACTTTGTGCACATGCTGCTTCTAAAATAAATATATCCTTAGCTTTGCCTGATGCTCACTGATAAGTGACATAACTGGCTCTTTCCGAATAAAATACAGTGGATTAATTTTCTTCGGATGGCAATGCTTAAATAATAGTGATCCCTTTCCTTGTAAAACAGACCAAAATGTGATAGTGCCTCCAAATTACAATGATGTGTAAGGTTCAATTTCTTCGCATAACAGCAGAAATGCAACGATGAACTCCTTTTTTGGGAAATACATTTTGCCCATGCATGGGAGCGGGAAACATGTAAGTCTGGTATCCAGCCACGTAGGAAGTGCCTTGTCAACAAACTTTCTGCAAGTCATTGCAAAATATACTTAGCAAGATCACAACATATGTAATTTGTGTCAAAACGAATGGAAAATGCCAACTTTTCATTCCTGGTTATTGGAGACACGTATATGGCCGAAATATTTAGACATTGAATAAGTTACGAATGAGTTTACTTCTTACTAAATGTGCACCTTTGCAAAACAAATTAAAACAAAATAAGTTATTCATTTTGTAAAACATTACTCAAGGCCAAAACTGGTAAAAAATGGGAATATGGACTGCAGCACTGCGGAGTACATCGCATTAAATTCCAGGAATAAGCTACTTGAGTTAAATCACTAAATCTAACCCATTACTTAAGCCATATCCAAACGACTTTTAGGCCCCCGGAACTTAGCGATGACTGCCTGTTATACAGGGTTGATAGTCCCATGTCCTTTCATATAAAATGAATTCAGGCATGCTTTACGGTTTTGACAACTGTCCACTCACTCTAAAAAAGTTTCAATGAAGATGATCACATTTAAAAGGTGGTCACTATTTGACTGATTTCCAGGTTATGTCCAAAAACATATCCTTCTCTAGCTATCGCCAACGGAAGGAAATATTTTAAAAATACCGGCTATTCGAAACCATAACGGAGATAATTGCAAATGCTGGTTCATAGTGGGGAGACAGTAGCAGTGTACGGGACTCAGGTGCAGTGAATAACAAAACAGTCCGCCTTTGCGTGACACACACAAAAACCTGTTCCCCGTACGAAAGACGAAGTTTATACAAAAGCGACTTGAACTTTATCTGGGTATAAATGCCGTAGAGGCCAACATGCAAAGAGGGCATCGAAATCGCAAATAACTTTCATCACGCTCACCACGGGGAGTTAATTCGCACGTCAAACGGCAGCCCCCAAGTTCGTGAGACTTTATTTATCTTTCTTACTTTGAAAAGCTTCGAATTTAATATAGTAAGGGCTAAGCAGGAGTTTCAGGGTATATTGTTCCCTTGAGAAGGCATTTTTGGTAGGAGCAAACCAGAAAATCTCGATATTAAAGCGTCAGATTATTGCATTGAGTATGGGTCCTTTTTTGTCAGTTGGACAGCCAATAGTAAAAGAATATGGAACGCTTGCTATGGTTTTGTAAATTTTCAAGCAACGTTTTCTGTTAATCTAAATGAAAGCTCCTCCAAGTTAGTGAATTAATTTTTGAAGTACTTTGCACCCAGGGGAGCATTTTCAGGCAAGTTGCTACCAACAGCTTAAAAACCTATAATGGTGGTAGGATGTGTACATTGTACAGCTTCATTTGTCAAGCTCAAGTATTCGTTAGGCATCTTGAAAAAAAGCGCTGGATATTTAAAAGATGGATCGCAAAAGACTGAGAAACTTCAAAAAATCGCAAACAATTTCCACTTCGCGTTTTGTCAACTCACAGTCTTTCACATTAGGCATGCTGACGGTTCTCAGCTACATCTTATGTTCTTCAAGAAAATAACTGTAGAACTTAATCTAAGAAAACAGTCAAGATTTCAGGTGTTTGCTTTGTTATTTGAAAAAAACAGTATTTCTGTCCAGCAACAATATTTATTTGAATAAGGATGTAATAAACATCTTAAATGGAGTACAAGTAGATTATTCCTTTTGTAACCCAATTCTAAAGTACTGACATTCCACCCGGAGTTAAGGTTACCCACTAAGGATGGTTTTCAAAAGTTATTTGTAGGCTTTAGCTCATTTAATTTGCCAATGAGGTTATTCAAATTCATTTGGAGTGGATATAAATGACATGGACCGTCTGCAAACCTAAGAACGTTTTTTATTTCATTTTGCAGCTCAAGGTAAGTTCTTGTTAGAGGGTTAAAAAGTAAATGTAATATAGTTTGACAGTTATAGTCGACAGGTCATGAATGTTTCTGACCTCGATATTCTAATTACGGGGTCACCTCTCCGCAGCGGCGCATTCAGGAACTCCGAAACGAAACAAAAAATTGTCTCTTATTTAATATGATTCAGGAAAATTCACTGGAAATCGGTTTAATGTTCTCCTGAATTCAAAAACTTGACGTAAATTAATACACTTCAACCGAGCACATAGCTCCCAATCGTGAACTTGGGAAATATTATTGAATTTCGAAGGATGAACTCCTTGTTTTCCTTTTCAAAAGCCGCCAAAATTGTGACCCCGATAAGACCATACATGCTAAATTTTTCTACGTACATAAGAACTTAACCCATCAGAATATTTCATCTATTATTTGTACTATTAAGAAAATCATCCATCCATCCGCAGCGCAGTTTGTGGTCTGTATTTAATCTCAAAAAGCAAATGTAAGTTACATTAAAAAACACAATTCTTGTTTAAAATCCTTTGGCAATCTTTCCTGTTGAGAAGTAGAAAGCACGATCCTTGAATGGAATGTGAACATAGTTTCACATAAACAGATACTGCATCATTGCCTACTTATTTCTTCAGACACTCATGACACTGGTCACCAAACATACGCACCAATGCCAATCAGCTATTCAGTCTAGGTGGCTCTTAACTCCTGCTATCCACGAGCACTGTTATTTTCAAAAAGCTTGGTCGTTATGCAATTATTGTTCGAAGTAAATAGGCAGCCCGATACCAGATTATTTTTGATTTTCTACGCGTTCAAATTTACGTTCTGTACCCACGCCTTAACTAGCCCCCATTTGTTGCGGAATCCCCTCTGACGATGGACACTTGTAGGATTCTGGAACGATTTTTTGTTAATCCGCGTTTTATGTGTTTAAAACGCTTATTTTCCGATAAAACAGACGTTTTTTAAATGTTAATTTAATTGGTGATTTAGATTCCGCCATTGTCCTAGGGTCTACAGAACGATATGAGCCGTCTAACCAAGGTTGAGAGTTTAAAAGTAAATCACCATAGATGTCTAAATAAACGTTCTATGCTTCGATAAAAAAACAAAATCTTTGCACTCTTTTGACACAGTTACAATTTTTAAACTTATATTTTTTTCTCATCTTTTAAGCAGGTTTTACTTAAGTTTCTCCCCTCTATTATATTCACTATTCAGTCTTTGACCCCATGGTGCTGTGTTAATTTCAGCGAGCCCTCCAAAGGACATTGATCTACACATGTAGGCCTTCACTTTGAAACTTATATTCTCCACCGGGTTACGACTTGGAGACCAAAACAGCCAACATTTCATGCAATACATAAGAACTATTGCAGAATATCGAACTTTAAAAAGTGTTTATATGTTTGGAACGTCCTATACGATAGCATGTAAAGTCAATGAATATTCTGTAAACATGAGAAGTAGTAGTAAGACCTATGCAGATCGTGTGTTATCTTTACATTCTGAAATGTTTTACACTTCTCTAGCAATTCTATCAGTATTTCGTCCGTCACACGCACGTTGTAGAGGTGTCTGTGTCTTAAAGAACAAACTATTTCGTCAAATTCAGCTTCTAATCTTCTGATACAAAATAAAGTTGCATACCAGCCTTCTTATCATGTTAGCACATTTACAATTTGATCAAAATTAGTCCAGCTGGGGTTGATTTTCCTCCATGGTACGAGAGGATATTGGGCAACAAACCTTGCCTGATGTACGTTTCGTTGACAGTGTTAGCCTCCATGTGTTATTATCTCGTTCGCGGCATCTAACAGCTACCGAGTAGTCCATGTCTGCTCAGTTACAGTAGATGCGCTATCGCAGGAAATGTTAGGCGAGCGTTTAAAATGCATTTTGGATTCAAACAGAATTAATGCAGTAGGGTTGTACTATTAATTAGCGTCTAGAATAATCTGAGGATAAATCAGATAAGTCAAACTACCGGCATGAGGATGAGGTTATTTCTGCCCACATAGAAAAACAAAACCATGTGTAAGCATGCCTATTATCATGGTAATAATTTTTTCCATCACTTTTTATGCGTCGTAGATATTTCCGTATACACAAAGGAAAACAAGCACAAAATACGTTAATTTTTCATACACTCGTTTCAGCAGTTTATATGGCCCTTACACTTTGACACCTTACAAAGTGTATCATTTGGTACAAAGCATATTTTAATTTTCCAAAAAATTTTCAACTCAATTATGGTCTTAATGAAATTAAGCTAAGGCAACTAACAAATTGCTGCTCTTCATTGTGAAAATATCATGCATTTTCTATAAATGTGTCAACGGATGTTAAGCATGAGGTATGCTTTATAAGCCCCATTGATATATGCATGGATATGAAACGTGTTATATGGTATAAAATTGAAAGCCAATTTGAGATGCCTCCAAATGGGTACAGGAAAAACTATGGTTCATTTTATAAAGGTAATGAGAATTATCCGTTCTATTTACGAAGACTTCTAGTCAAGTGTATTTTTTGAAAGTGGCTGGCAAAGAGCTTGCTTAAAAGCCAGCATCTAAAGGGGACAGCAAAATCTTAAGATGAGGCCGCACGATTAGCGTAAATCCTATCCAAGTAGTCTCTGCAGGCCGTCGTTATGGTTTAAGTTCTAGGAGCGAGAAAATTAATCGTATCGCATGGTGTTAAAGAAGCAGATGGTCAGCAACAGAGTTTTATATTGTTGTTATGAATGTCACCTTTTAGGTCGACGGTGTGACTGTAAAAATTTATTATTTAGTGTAAAACAGACGTGGGTTATTCCGGAGCGAAATAAATACGATCCTTAGGGAGGGGTAGTACTTGACTGACCAGCAAAGCAAATATGCAACGCTCTGAGAATTCCCGTGAGTCCTGGATTATGACGCAAATTGTTGAATTATTACCACTACACGGATGGAACTTCTAATCTGGCGCCCTTTCACGGGCACGTGCAGTCGTTAACAATATTTAAAAAAAACTTGTAAATCCGCCAAATTACTACCTGTTAGCATACAATTTAGCGCAGAAATTCAAAGGGTTTAGTTTTGAAGCCTTTATTTACAGCCCAACACCAAAAAATATCGCCAAAGTTTTCACGTTCTCCTCGGCCACCCAAAACCACCCAATGGCAATGTGACTATCAAAAATCCATACCGATACATTCAAGCAGTCCATAGGATTATACGTTGGTATATGCGTTAGCAAAAGCTTTTTCCTGAATCTCAGACATTACTCAGATCTTCACAGTTTATTCCTTTATCTCAAGAAACGTAAACGGAAATACTTGAATACTTTTTTTCGGTTTCAATAACAAACTTATATGGGGTTGTAATGCTAGCGTAGATACAGCATATTCTCAAGATTATGCAATCATGTTCCAACGAACTTCCTTCAGACCACCTACAAAATGTATCTTCTGTATAAAATGTCTACTAAATTAGGCTCTTAAGTATCCAAATACATTCTTAAAAGGCATACAGGAAAGTATTTTTTTTCTATGTGCTTGGAAGCAAATAACGCCTTATTCACATTTTATGCTTGAAGAAATGGTATGGTTTGGTTTAAAAAAGTTTAATTTTTGCCGAATAATTGTGAAACTTACGGGCAATTACAAGTTTATTTTGGATTTCCAAGCTGCCCATTGTATTCATCTTGGCGGATGAAAAGTAAATATCTTCCTCTGGTATGAGGAAGAGCTTACATAGGCACCAATATATTTGTTATGGATATGAATGGTGTTGAATACGCTACGTGCACTTTTAATGCGTTGACAGATGCAATGTATTATGATTGAAGAGTACCGCGTCTGGAAGCTCACAGCGTTAAAAAGACTTTATTTTCTACCAAGCGAGAAAACAAAAGAATATTTTCATGTCTGCTTTCCATGACATACATTTGAATTTATAAGAAAATTACTATTTACTGCCATCTTTAAAGAAAATTTTTTGCTGCTTGTTAGAAAGAATCACCTCCATAAGCCGGCATCGTGATGTGACTGTAGTATCATTATTACTTTTAAAAATCTACTCAAACATTTATTTGAAGTGGAAAAATACATCGGTGTTTCGGTTGAAGTTTCATGAGATAGGAAATTTGCAGCAAGTTTTCGCTAAACAGGGAAGTATGCGCTCCACGTAGGTAATCATCGTAAACGACAGGCTTAGCGGATACTGCAGTCTTTCTTGTCTTCGCTCAAGCTTTCTTCCTGGAGATGCTAAGCTGATTATTACCACTGATTATTACCACTGATTATTATCACTGATTATTACCACTGATTATTACCACTGTCAAAAAGATTACATTGTGTGTGTTCTGAAAAATAAACGCAAAAAATTCCTTAGACTTTCCTGTGCATTCAGATTTTTCCTTATATATAGGACCTTTCTGAGCAAGACAAAATGCTGACTTTCTTACAAAAACAGTGGTAGTTTTGGCATATTTGCAAGACTTATTTGCCTCATTTGTGAGGCACTCAGCTTCCTCCATTATAATTTGTGTATTTAATATGTTGTGGCAGAGTGGACCGTGGACTTGGCCAATCTAGGATTAATTTCACGGTTCACAATAGGATATTGTAATTCAGGTGACTTGAATGTTGGCTCTCTTGAACTTAACCCTCACTAAGTCAGTTTCGAGTCCTTTCCTTCGCCGCTTAGATTTTCCCATTAAATCAAATTCACAAATCTGACACGTAAATGTGTATAAATACTGAACAAAATAGCAACCAAAACCAATGCCCCTATTCATTTACTTGAAATTGTTAAACGCCGGTACATGACAATCTAGACTTATTAATGGTCGCAAAATATCGTTCTGTCTTTCTGTGGTTTTCGATATGGAATAGGAAAACGTCTAGAAAGTGATTATTTTTTGAAACCATTTCTAATGAGTCGCATTTTTTTATTTGTAAATACACGCAACCGCCTTTCAGAAAGGCTGACTTTGCATCATAAATGTACCTTACCCCTCCGACAGAAACTAGGATTTTTCTGTTCGTTAGTTCACCAACGTTGCTGTCAGGCAATTCTGATGGAACGGAGCAAATGCGAATGGATGCAAGCACGTTAAGGTGCCTTAAATTATTCACGTATTTTTCTCTTTTTGACCAGATAATTAAGTGTAACATCGCAGAAGTGAACCGGCAGCCTACAGTGTGGGCTGTATTTCATGCGAAATGCCGAAAGTTGCGGAAGATTGATAATCACTGGCAAAGTGGCACTAACGCATGTACGAAACCCTTGAAATAATAATGGACATTAGACAAATTTGTAACTTAAAAGGAATATAGAAAGTTATTATTGCCTGTTAGGAGCTGTTAGATTTAAAAAACCCTAAAGTTCCGAACCATTAAACTATAGTTATATATCTGACCAATAAGTGTAATTTTAATCATCATTTAGCAGTCGTAACTATAACCCTTTTCATTATATTAGATTACATTTTTTCTCACATATCTTTATAGCTGTTTGAGCTATTGGAGCAATCCTATTATGAATCCTTCTCTTAGCAGTTGTCTAGGCGGTTATTGGCTCGGGAACATTGAGGCTGTGCAGAAAACCATGAGAATAAAACTTTTTATGTTCTGTGTCCGATGCATGACCTGCTAACGCAATATCAAAATTCTCACAGATGATAAACGTCTGTAGATTTGGGTACCAAACATGTGAGGAAGAAGACCACTGCTTTATGTCCGTCTAGATTATTAAGCGTAACTGTCGAGAGACTGCAGACTTAGAAAAAGGACTAAATATAATCTCTGGAGCAGGGCGTTTACTGACCTGTAGTTTTGTATTCTCACCTGCCCAGAGGCAGTCGCAGATAGGGAGGACGAGGGCTCCAAGGGTGAAGTATTTATAGGGCGCAGCTGCTACGCAGTCACTTGCGTAATCAAATCAGCACATGCATCATTCATCGCCTGTGGTCATACAGAATGCGATAATTGTTCCTTAGTCAGTATTTAAGTAGGTAGTCCCGTGGTATAAGAGAAACACCTTAACCTCAAAATCAACTTGGGAGCCCCACTCAAGCACAAGCACGATGGACTACTGCAGGAGTTCAAAAGCTCAAACTATTTTAAGTTGACCCAATTGTGAAAAAACTCGGTACATTTAGCGAGCATGGTACTTGCATAGTAGAGAAGGCCTTTGTGTGAAGCCAATGCTCTTCCAGTTGAGCTACGAATGCCACACCTCATTCCGTGAGATAAATCACACTTGGATCGATTTTCCCGCCCAACCATACAGCACCTATGAAATCCACTAATAAGGAACAGCAAGCTCACTGCCCATGCAGGATTTCATAGGTAATCATCTAGAATCCACCATAATGACTACTAGGCTGACTTATTATTTGAGGTTTTGGCAGATTTGCTTACTTTTAAGTGAACGGGATTGTAAAAAGGTTTTTGGCATTCGGCGAGATTTGAACTTTCATAGTAGAAAAGGCCTTTTTGAGAAGCCAATGCTCTCCCGCGGTGTAAAGCGTCGCATTTGTAGCTCAACCGGGAGGGCATTGGCTTCGCAAAAAGGCCTTCTCTACTATGCGGGTTCACATCCCACCAAATGCTGCGAGATTTTTCCTAACTTAGTCCAACATAAGATTAAGTAAATCTGCAAACCTCCTTAAAAATGAAACTGTGATTTCGGTGATTGGCTCAGCTTTTCTTCTAAATCTGTACATGCATCTGGGATGTGAACCCTTACTTCAATTTTTTTATTCTTTGCAATAAAGACCACAATTTTTGTTGTAAGGAATTCACCTTTATATTCCATAAGAGCCCGTATGAAATATCACGTCCCTCCGAGGTAGAACTAGGCGAGGGTTCAAGGGCGGAGGAATCTCTTTGTGGCAGAAAATATATTAGGCGCAGGTTCTCAGTTTTCGTCAGACTAGCATAAAAGTAAATTCTATATTAAGCCCATTTAAAAAACTGCCATTATAAAGCAAACTTAGCAAGAAATAAATGACGGAAATGAGCCTGAACACTATATGAGCACGCGTAGGTTAGCAGTAAACTATTTGCCAGAATTGGTGATTTGCTCGCACTCGCTATGCGTTTACTTCGGAAAACGTCTATATTTGTGGTCTCATTCTACTTTAAAATTCAGAGCATCTTATTGACGAGAATCATGTCTAAATCCATTGGCTTCCAGGTGCTTTAAAGCTCTCAGAAATTAGTACGAGCATTGCATACATTGCACTCAGGTCCTTTAGAAAATATCGATGGTGAACTATTAATATTTTTCATTTGGAAAAAGCTTTTTTGTTTTCACCGTCATTTGATTGGTCCCACCTGCTTTTAGATAATAATCATTTTGCAACAGGAGATAAATTCTGTACGCTAGTGATGACCTAACACAATTAAAAAGTGATTCCTTTCTGTTTAAACATGTGCGCCTTTAGTGTGCCTGGTTATTTATTTGAGTACCTGTTATTTAGTAAGTGCTGTTTGATTTTATAATTTCAATGTACATGCTCAAATTCTGTTGCTATCTAGCATCCGTGGTAAACTTTTTCAACTCAATTTTACCCTTTTTAGACGTGTTCATATTTAAAGAACTGCCTAGCCTATTCCCCGCATCCCAAAAAAACACTATAACTGCCTGTCAGGTACCTGTAGGGCTTGGGGTATGTAAGTCTCACTACTTAAAATACCTTGCTTGTTATCCTTATGTAGCAGATAAATCGAAGAGTTTTCAACCATTTAAAGTACCGTCAAAGGAGATTACTGTTGCATGGCACCTTCCCCTTCGAATCCACATGCTAACATTGAGAGGAAGGTCAAACGGGTTGAAAAGGGATGTGACTTCTGGGAGTACCGTGGCTTGAAGTGCAAAAAGAACGTTAAATGGTCATTTTGCGTTAGTTGCTCCTCCCGTTTTCCACCACGTCCAAATGGTCACGTGCTTTACCTAGTTTCCTTTTCTGCTAAAACAGGCAAATTACATGTCTTCGCGACTGAAATACGTTTTTAAAAGCACGATGAGCTCCATAATAAAGAAATTTAACCCCATGTCCGCATGTGAAGTGAAAGCCGTTCAGGAAAAATGAGATGGCAAAGCCTCCGCGTCGGATTAGTTAATATCCTTTCAAAAAGAACGGAACCTCTGAAGTAGCTGTCACACACACAGACCTCCAAATGGGTGCTTCGAAAAATAAAGCTCTGGATCTGAATTTATAACACCAGCCTGGTTTTAGCCATTGGGTTTGAAACAGGTAAATGGAGTGGTTCATAGCGTCTCTACTATCTCATGAAGCCTTAACCGAACTTTTAAAATCTATGTTTTTTTAAGCCACCTTTAGGATGCAGATTATCAGCTACTTAAGTCACCAGAGTTTATGAGCCATTGAGTAAATGTCTTTCGAACGTTTGCCAAAAGTTTGTTTTTTAAAAATTCGTGCATGAATATTTTGGATTTCACCAATGCTTTACGATATCCTTATAAATTGAAATACATCTTTTCAAATGGATGCAGAGAAGTCTTCCGTATTCTGATCTGGTTAAAATATGTCGCTTACTTCTGAATGTTTGCTTCGAAATAGTAGTTTTCGGTTAAAAAACACATTTGCCTTTCAACATAATTATTATCTAAAGTACAGTAAAAAATTGGCCAGAATTTGAAGTGTCCATTTGATATTTTGTGCAAAAAAGTGCAGTTAACTTCGGCAGTATTTTAAACGGTGCGCAGGAATAAATTTACCCTTTTCTCAACAGACAGAAAAATGTCTCTTTAGTGATTGTATGCGTAAAAAATATGTATACAGCCTATTCATTACGTTTTCTTTGACATTTTTATTCGTTTCTTTGACCTTCTTGGTGTTGTGTGTATGAGTTTAACCAGCAAATTTCTCGTAGTAAATGAAGAGCCTACTCTCATATGCTTAAGGCGTGCCTTCGTTTGCTTGGCCCTTTAATTACCTTCACGCACGCCCAGAGCAGAGTTCCCAACTACTTCGTTATCTGAGCTCAGTTGAGTGCAAGGTCTCACAAGTCGGCCGCCATGCAACATTGGGTTAATTTGACCGATGCACGAAATTTGCAAATAAACAATGATCTAAGATAAGGCGGGCGGTCTGTGCAATACGTTTTTTTTCACGCCGAAAAACTACTGTTAGGGAGGCTGTACATAGTTGCAGGCAATACTTCTTGATAGAAATAAACATCTTGATGCTATCAGCGTTTTTGGATGCGATTTCGAATGCAAAAATGGCGGCAAAACAAGAGACTTCTTTAGGTATGAGGGGTACACTGGGAGACCGGAAGCGGCATAGGAAATAGGCTTTCATGTGGAAGTCGGACAGTCGTTTTATCAGCATGTAATTAAGTACGCTACGTTGTGGCTGGTGAAAAGATTGCGTAGTGTCTTTTGCAACAACTTTGAAAGCAAAAAGTATGCTACAGGGATAGCGTGATATGTGAATTTTAGCTTTTTTACTTTGTATGCCGATATTTATTTATGAAGAAACAACACTTAATACTCAGACACCCAATCTTACGCATTTATTCCAGATATGAAGCTCAGGTAACAGAAAACTCCAGTTTGCATAGGACTCAATAATGCCAATTAATTTCTCGGAATTGCCCTTCTTAGTCTCTCTTATCCTCGATGGTATTATCTCGTGTACGTGGATATTTTTTTCTGCAAGCCGAGATGTAGGAAGAGCAACTCAGGACATATATTTGAAAGAAAGCAGCAAGTCCATCACCTGTTGTGAACTTCGACTCCAACAGCACTATGAAACATTAAAACGAGCTGGAAGATTGCCAGTGTTTCCTTTGGAATTTTATAAAGAAATGCACTCTCAGAAATGGCTGAAATGATGTGTTAGCCTGCTCTAAAGCGAACTATCGGTCTTCCAATCTACATGTGCATACCTTTCTGCTGTATCTGAAGAATTAGACAATTTCTGGATGAACTTGGGCGTGAGTCACTTCCGGGACAATGTGTCAAGTCAGCAAAAAATTCAGCCTTTGTTGAACCAAGCCTTAATCGTTTAAAATCTAACTTTATTTGCTACCTCATCAAAGGTAACTGCGGCATGATCAGTAACACTGTCCCAACCGAGAATCGCTTCGAGCGCGGGGGATGCGTTGACGCAAACTTGATGTTAAGCGAAACGATGAATAATCACCATCTATTCCCTGAGGGTGGAAATTCATTTTAGGCTGTGGCCTTGCCTTGGATCACGTAATTGGCGAATTTCGCGCCAGCTTCTATAAGCGTTATATTCGAACGTCAATCCAGTTAGGGGATCCATCTGCCGCCATACGCTTGGATAACAAAGCATTAACATGCTCAAATGATACACTGGATGGAAGCTGGTTACATTTTACTTTGGTTGTGCATTCGCTTTGGTCCCAGTAAGAGAAAAAATACCACTATATCCAAACGGTGCCACTACTGGCAGCGTCCTTTTAAAAACGTTTGAGCGGAAAAAAAAATTTCCTACGTATCACAAATATATCTTAGATTAGCAATGTGGTAAAAATAAAGTTGTTCTGCTGTCTTTTGTACCCCTAACCCCAGAATAGCGTCTTACAGGAGCAGTGGTATTAGCTTAGTTTAGCTTTTAGTTTAGGATTTAGTTTAAGAATTGCATTATTTTTTGATTAGTTTTGTAAGTTAACTTACTTTTGTTAAGTTGATCTTAGTATGCATTATTTATTTATATGTATATATCTATTTTGGTGGTATTTAAGTACATAAAAAAATTTATAAAAATAAACCTGAAAATAAGACTAATGAATTAAATTATAAATAAGAAACTAAATTAAAACCAATGTAAACAAATAAAAAACTGGCAATCCTGGGTTTGAGGGTTAGTATCTATGTTGGTAGCAAAACGCTTTTTTCACCAAGAGTTTTTCGTTCTTGCCTTTTATATTCAACAAGGCAAAGCACTCCTGTCAAATGCTCTCAAGCAAATTAAAGTCGCAAATTCATAAACGGATAACACAATTTTATTGACTAATTGAGAAAAATGGAAAGGCCTTCTCTGGTAACCAATAAACACATTTTCCTACCAGATTTCTTGAAAGAGAAATCTCTTCTGCAGGTCTCAATAGTTGTACGTTTAATGAAAACAGCCACGGCATAAGCAGAGACATATGACTTGACATTTATGAGGAGACAGTTCAATTTAAGCAGTTCTTATTTGTTGCATAGCATCTGAAGCAGTATAAGTTAACATTTAAGATTGAAGGATTTAGCGACATTTATCCATCAGAGTTGTTTCGCATATACATGCAACATTCGCTTCTCTGAGCCAACTACTATAAAGTGCTGCAGCTGTTTTATCCATTGAAGCGTAATTGACGGGTCTGATATTCACTTTGATTTGTGCGCGCTTTTATGATGTGAAGGAGTGAGAGCAATGCGATCCGTATTTATGAGTTTTAAGGGAATGCGTAATTACAAAGCAGATGCAAACATTACTGCCTTCACTCCTGCAATGCCCACAAGGAAGTGAGTCTTTTTTATTTGCTCTCCAAAGAATATTCAGGAGACCTGTTATTGCAGTGTAAACGAGGGTTTTTAAGACCAAGAGCAAGAGGTCACTGGTTTCAGATAAAATATTTAATTCGCCAAGCAACAGGTTAATTTGGACGTTGTCTCAGAATGGCAATACACTCAGCACTTGCATGACCAGGCGAGGAATACTTTATTCACCCTCGACTGCCCCCGCCGTAACGTGACTATAAATAGACTTGACATTTTGAGTCTTACCATCCGTCTAAGATAAAAGCATTTGAAAAAGCATTACTTGTTAAGTCGTTTTAGACATCAGGATATTGCTTACCTGCCAAACCTTGACCAAAACCCATCGGTGCCGAAAGGCGTAGCCAATCAATTATCTGGAAGCCCAAGTTTTATTAAAATAACTGAACCAAAACGATTGATTAGCATTACAACCACACATCTGAGCACGTTAAAGTAGTCAAGTATCAGTTTAGGCTGTGAAACTGCAAGGTTCCTAGTTTCCACATGTAAGTAACAGTAAGCGTTCTGTGTTATTCTCTCTTACACACACATAACTCACTGTGAAATTTTGTGTGGCATACAGAAGAAAATAAGACTGTTTATGCAACTAGTAACAGTAAGTTTATGGTTGAAGGGCTGGACTCTACTAAGTGGGTCATAGTAGTCCGCCACTAACCAAAGGGATGAGGTAACAAAGAAAGAGGAGTATGCATGACAAAAATGCGATCGCCTGGCGTTGCAAAGTCCGTCGTGGATTCTTAACCAGAAACATTAGTCTAAGCATTAGCAGAAACGGGCTCAGGAGAGGCGTAGCACGGTACGTGATTAACATCAATTTTGGGTTTTGTACTACTAGTAGCAACCGCAACTCAGCCATCTAAAACCCCAGACATATAAAAATTTGGGTTTCAGTCAGTCATTTTTTTCCCAAAATAATTAGCCAGGAATTCACAATTAAGTTATGCAGAGCTAAAAGCCATGCGGCGTTATTTTTCCGTCCATGTCCTCGGAAGGGGACCGGTAGAGAGGAAAAATTTAATTCACGGACAGCCAAAAATATCCAATTGCCGTCTGCTTGCTTTGATAGAATGCCAACTTCTTCCATATCAACACACACACATCAGCCAACACACTAACCTGCATAAGCCCACTGCTCACATCCCAATAAATGGCTTCTCACGTGCAAATAAGAACGCGAAAATGCGTAGCTGCGTTTGACCCCAGGTGACCTACTAACTCACTCTTGGGCAGTGCTGGCAGAGCAAACGCTGCCAAAGACTGTTTTTAAAAAGGGATTTATTACCAAAAATGGTTCTACTGCAGATGTGATTGGAAGACGGGGAGGGAAAACGTCAAACTGCCTGAAAGCTATATAAAAAGACAACTCACGATAAAGCCTCGGTACCACTGTTTGATCTGCTTTTTGGTGAAGTTAGTGTTAGCCATGAGGAAGCTGAGATCTTCTTTGGGCAGCTTCCGGTGTGAAGCCAATGCATTTCCCATGCCTGCGGTCGGAATAAAGGTCAAATGCCAGGAAGGTGGGTTGCTAGATACAATAAAGTGGGAGAAAGCAAATTGAAGATGGACATTGATAGAAAAGATCACAGCCGGAGCATAAAAGAAGAGTACTTCAAATAGTCGATTTTTAAAGGCAGCCTAGCTTCGACTTTGAGAAAGCAAACACTCAAATTTATTGTAGAAATGTTTGCAACCGCTCTACAGTAGTAAACCAGTGACTGTATTTCAAAACACATAACACGCAAAGTGCGTGTTTTAAATGAGCAGAGAAGGAGATAGCACGTAGTTTCTCCTGCTCCCGCCTAGTTTCCCAGAATATATGTTTGCATAAACAAGATTACTCAATTCTGTGACAATTTTAATACACGGCTGGCTTCGCATTCAAACTGATAACTTAACTCACTTTAAGCCAGAGCTAAAAAGGGAAGAAAAATGTGACTTTCCCGGAACGCCGTAGTACCTATTGTATATTTGACTCACATGTTTAGGAAACAATTATATTCAACTTCAGAGAGCATTGTTGTCAGTTTACGGACAAATACATATCCTGCATATATTCTGAATCGAAGCAAGTAAGGCGTAGAACCCGTGTCCCAGTGGTAAGTGAGTTAAACTTGTAAGTTGGAAGATCGCAAATTGGAGTCTTTGTTGGGTATAGTTGGCTGGTGTTAGCAAATAAGGCAGAAGGGGCCAGCCCAGTCCCCACTGTCTCTGCATTGATGTCTAGAATATGTTTGCGCTGAGCAGCGGCTGTCGGACCTCGAGAGTGAGCCCCAGGACACAACCAAACGAGTGATTTTCGTACCCATCAGTGACCACCCATCTACCACTATGCAACGAACACGCTTTAAGTAATAATAAAATAATAACTGCCGACTTTGAAGTGCAGTTAAAAGTGTCATTCTGGTAAACCAGTACACATTATTTACTGATGGCAAACCGTTCGTGAGTTCTGTTAAGCGTGTACGCATTGCTTTGTTGCAGAAATAATGATTAGGGAGCACATAAACATTCATATTAATAGAGGAAAGAAAAGAAACCATCGCATTGTCGGAAGAATTTTCCCCTCAGATCAAACGGAAATCCTACTGAAATAAGACACGCGCAACAGCAACACGAAGCACTGACGATTTTAACTTTTTTGATATTTTTACTTTACTCTGCATATGACAACGAGTTGGGGGGCCTGCCTCCAAACGTTGCTTAATATATTATTATTCCCGAAGAACGCATGTGACTTTATTGCATGTATATACATATTAATAAATAGGCATTGCATTAAGTATAATTCAAAGGAAAGATGCTAATTTGGAAGCGGTACAAACGTTATTATGTAAATTTTCGACGTTTCTTACCCAGGTTATCGTCAGACGTACATTAATTGCGAAACATTAAAAAATGTAACCTCTTGCACGGTGCCTTTTTCTGAGTACCCTTCACACAGACGAAGAGGCGTATACTTATTTTACCGATGATGCGATCATTGCAAAAAGGAGGTGTATTAGCCTGACGTTTTGAACCCTTTATCAGAGCCAGTTGTATATGGTTGGTATACTCATTTATTGCTGCCGCTTTGTAAGCATGTTTGAACAATGATTTTAAGCACTTAATTAGCTACCATACCAGTAAAGGCTAAAGGCCAAAACACACGTGTTTCCCCGCTCCTGTGATGCTGCCTTCTTAAAATGATGGGGACAATTATGCACGAACATCAAGAAAGTGTTTCAGAATAAAAGTCATAGTGCTCTGTTTGAAGGTGATGAAATCCGCCAGTCCCTTCTGAATAACCACAGAAGATACTTAAACTGTCAGAAGGCAGTCAATCGGCTATTACGGGCATAACTACATTTTTAATACTATACTGTTGGCGATTAAAGGAGGTAAAAACGACTTTGTTTTAAAGTCGATTTCATACTCTGTGTTGCGTATTTTCAGACTAAATGTAGGACAAAACATATTGGCTCTTTTTTTATCCCTGAGAATAAAAGTTATATCTTCACTTCCTTTTGCATGGCACGATGTAAATGACAAGCGCGATAAAGAAGGACACTAGAACGGCCATGTGAAACACATTCAGCGTCAGCAGCTTGGTGACAGGATTTACGACAGTGTGGGAAACGGGTTCACACCCCGTACCACAAACGCACTCGCGCTGAAATCCAGGAATCATCTTATCCTGGCTTTTAACATTAACCTTTAACTTATACTTTCCACAGGATCATAAGCTCTACTCAAATTCCACTCAAAGCCATCTTTTTGAAAGAATGGGTAACAGAGCGTGTGGTATTTTCTTCTGTTCTCATAAGCGATTTTTCTTGCGATTAATTAGCTACTACCTGCAGTCTTTCGACTTATTATCGGTTCATGACATCAACCACATTATTTACAAGTGATGCTTACGGATGTCT
This sequence comes from Ligula intestinalis, assembly GCA_036362985.1. Taxonomy (NCBI): domain Eukaryota; kingdom Metazoa; phylum Platyhelminthes; class Cestoda; order Diphyllobothriidea; family Diphyllobothriidae; genus Ligula; species Ligula intestinalis. The sequence goes on along the minus strand of JAYGXS010000009.1, from coordinate 27,057,218 downwards.
TCTGATATATTCGATATTTTAGTGGAACCTTTCTCTCAATACCGGAGGGATAAGGGTTTGAAGTTTTTAATTAGGTGTCAGGATAAGGAGATCAATTTAAGGTCTATGATGGTGACTGTAGACTATTGTTGTGTTAAGCTGTTTATGCGTTTACGGTTGTGATTGAAGGTAGGATAAGGATTCATTATTTTGGTCTTATTTTGTAACTGTATCTTTAGTTAGTTCATTTCAATTTTTATTTTAGTTTTACTTAAGTTACTTTTTAGTTTATGTTAGTTTTTTTATTTTGTTTGGTTTAATGAGTTCACTGATAAATACCCGATCTTCTGAACAGCTTTCCAAATATGGATGAGGAAGAAGGCAGGTCGACCACCAGATCAATCGATTAATTGTTCTGAGCTTTCGAACACTTACAGGTGTCCATCTTCAGAGATGAGAAAGCAACCAACAACGAAGATAATTATAGTGGCCAAAGGCCATTCAAATGCCAGAAATCGTTAGGTTATCAAGGGATTTGAAATAGCAAATGAAAAAGTGGGGGTGGGAGAGGAGCTCAATTAGCTGTCACTGGGATCGGAGGGGTCGGAGGGGCAATTATGTTGGTGAAGGCAAATTAGCTGTTTGCGGGGCTGGGAGTCATGCACAGCAATAAGTATGCCACCTTGTCACCCGGTAGAGGGCCCTGGTAACGCTTCCTCCTCTTCCAGCCGGTTCGTTGTGGTTTCCTGTTTGCTTGCCATTCTTACGTTTGATTTGGCTTCGTCCCGGCTCTTTCTAACGTAGTGGCTCAATAGTTTGTAGGCCGCTGGCAGGTCCAGATGCCTGTTGACTGAGTTGGCATCTGAGTACCATGCCTCGAGTGTCAGCCTTTCGGTTTTTGAAGTTCCTCGGCCTACGATGGTCGCCCCTTGGAGATCAAAGTTATGGCCAGTTTCTGCGACGTGTGCCGCCAGTTGTGAGTTTGGGTCCAGCTTCTGGACCGCTCGTTTGTGCTCTTGTAGGCGGCTTTGCAATTTGCAGCCTATTTTCCCAACATAATTGCTGTCTCACTCATTGCAAAGTATCTTGTAGACGACTGCAGAGGTTTCTTTAAGAGGCAGACGGTCTTTAGGTTGCATCACCTGGCGGCGTATTGTCGCTTGAGGTCGATGGGCTATGCCCACGCCAGCAGGTTATAACAGTCGTGAGACTGTTTCGGAGACACCTTTTATGTAGATAATGGCTGTCCAGACTTCGGGCTGCTTTTGTTCTAGTCGTTGTTTGTTCACTCGGCGTCTGTTTTGTTTGACAAACGAGTTTGGGTAGCCATTAGCTCGGAAAAGTTCCTGAAGATGTTGTTGTTCAGCTCTTTGGGCGGCTGGTGTGCTGCAGTGTTTTTGAACTCTTTGGAAAAGGGTACGGACACAGCTGCGTTTGTGGCACATAAGGTGGTTACTTTTGAAATTGAGTACCTGATTTTTGCTGCTGGCCTTTCTGAATACTATAGTTTGCAGTAGTCTAACTGGATCGCGAACCTTCGCATTCATTTGGGAGCTTTCCAAATAGTTACATAAGAGTTTGTAGGAAGACAACAAATCAGCTGGATTCAAGGAGACTAAGATCATCATCTCAGACCGGCTGCAATTTGGGTGGACAAGCATAGTTTTTCCGCTCCTTAATCTGATTTGACTTGCTACTTATCAAAAACCGTTCTAGTTAAATGAGGTTGATTGGTCTGGTCTAGACTGGCAGTATGTCAAGCTTAAAGCAAACAGCTGGATTAATTTTAAAGAATTTGTCTTAGTATACACACTTTTTCTCGCGTCCGTAGTCTTTCTGCATAGTAGGCAAAGAGGAAAAATAAGTAAACGTTGTATAGGCGATATGTGCCATAAAATTAAACTAAAATGAGCACAAAGTGTATGAGTAATGGCAAAGATTGGGTACTGATGAGAATAAGGATTCTTTTCTGAAAATAGGGGTCGCGTTAAGTCAGCAAACGTTACTTGGTTATGGCTAATAATATCTATTCTTTAAAAACTTTGCTTTTGCAAATAACTTGATACCGGTCATTGTCATTTTGACCTGTTTTAACCCTATTCATACATATAAGATGATTGAGTCACTTTAAAGCTGATCGTAATGCAATATTCAGAAAGGGTTATTTTTTGCAATTAATAATTATCTCTACAAGTTTGTCGGAGGTGCTTAAGGTGCGTGCCTGAAAGTTTGGGTCCAAAGGCATATATCACCTCAGTAGTTAGAGCCACGTAAGGTGTACTAACGCTTTAAGCGCTACAGCATGTTATTGCTGCCATTGTAGACATATATGCGCATGAGATTGCGTTTAAGAAGCAAATGGATTTTCCTGTTTCCCTTGAATACTTCCGTTTATGTTATGACGACACTCAATGACAAGAATACCAGTACAGTTAAAGTTCTGACTCCAACAGATAACACTGCCAACACTTGCCCTTAACGTATTATGAGTCTTCTGCCTACAAATGCAAACAGTCATATCGGAACATGCAAACACTGGAACCGAACATGTTGGGTCATTAAAAATCGACCCTGATTATGATAAATGTCTAAACAAATTAACAAATTGTTGAGAAAACAAAAACTGCTGTCACATTTGCAGGCTAAATGGCACCTTTTGTCTGCTTGTGTCGAGAACCATGCCACTTTTGCTGTTTAATTTAAATTTACAATTTTAGGGGACAAAAATTTCAGCTGTGGCTAAAATAACTCCATCAAACCTATAATGGGCTGGTATAAACATTTATAGGTAACCTCATTTACGTGAGAAATCAAACGCGACAGGAATCTTTAAGTGACCCATCTTCTTGTAAAATGTCGCTTGCGTAACAGTCACAGTGGTAAAGAACGGAGGTGAACATACAGAGGCGATGTTTGCTAAGCAGTCGGTGTGATAATACCTTGGTATACTGATACAGGAATGTTAGCTTCCATTTGTGTGCTTGTCGATTAACTATGTGATAAGAGTAAAAGACAAGTATGGATTAAAATAATTTTGCAAGAAAGGTCTACAATTAACACGCGCAAGTGCAGGTAAGTGAATTTAGTAACTATAGATAAATGCACTGAAACGTGACAAAGCATTACTAGGGCAATCTTGCCTACTTTTATCGCGGACATACATTTGCGTCCACCCCATAATACAGTCAATAAGCATTAATTTATCAACTGTAAATGATGATAAAGTATTAGAGCAAAGATTTAACACTGTTTTGAGTGGTCTTCATCACCTTTTTTGCAAATTGACGGGTTTAGACACAAGCAAGTACGCCTGTTTTTAAAATATGCGAAAGTGTATCAGCAAAACTCTTTCAAATTAAAGACTTTGAATATGATAAATTCATTTGATTGCACTCTTGAAGTCTAAGAACGTTTTTGATGTGGCTTTCGTACACAAGACACTTTGACTTATTAAGTTGTTTCAAAAATTATCAAAGAATATTTGGTGCTATTTAATTAAAACGGACTAGTGGTTTTTGGACTTGTATATAGAGATAGCGTGTAATCAGTTATTAAATAAACGAATGGTTTTTTTCATAAAATTTGAATACACACCCTTTTGCGTAAGATGTTATCAGAGTCTAGTGTTGCCTCAAGAGATGCGTTAGCATGTCTTGCATGAGAAGTCACTTCACAAATTATGTTTATTGGTGTTTAAAATGTTATATCCTTAGATGGCTTGAGGTATTGTTGCATAAACTACAAAATGCAGCATCTGCTTACAACGTTTTTCAAAAGCACCATTAAAAGTGTGAACGAGGGATAGTTTCCTAACAGGCACACAATTATTTGCACTTGACTGTCCAAAACATTTAGAGTATTAATTTGAATTACCACCGAATAGACACAAATCATAGTGGTTTTCTGTAGTATTTCATGATCAGAAGAATAAAATAATACGAAGGAAGGTAAAATCTGACCCGTTTAATTCCTTAACACCTTTCGCTTCTTTTCTTCCTATGAACTACTGATTATTTGCTCAAAGTTTCGTTAAATCTATCAACCCTTTTATTACTGCATTCGTATGATGATAAAATTCATTAAAAAATGTTCGTTCGACTATCCTGACTTCTTACATGCCGAAATCGGTATTATCTCCGAATTTTTGTTCTCTTGAACTTACCTATTCCTCAATATTACTAAATTTAGGGTCAGTAAAAGCCAACACTCGTAGATCGTTAAAGAAAATTGTAAAAAGTCTATTTCACTTATGTTATATACCCAATACTGGGTACAGAAGAATTTATAGATTTTCGAGTGTGTGTTGCACACAAAATGTGATTTTGGATTTATACATTTATATCCACCACAATTTGTGAAAGGGGAGGTCCACACCTTCGTACTTAACAGTTCTACCAGTGTTAACTTCACCAAAATTTCAAATTAGAACATATATTGAAACGTGGCGTTTTATGGAAGAAACGAGAATAGTCTGACTGCTGCGAAGCTAAAGAATCTACTATCTGCAGAGATATCAGTATTTAGATACCAGATTTCTCTTCTGTAAACGGTCGTATCAATAAAATCAATGAATGACAAAAATGGTAACGAAATGCTTCTTATTTGGGATACTTCAGATATTCTACTAACTGAAACGGTTATTTTGCTTAAGGTCAATAACTTGCATTTATTGGCAAACAAAAATACCTGATTAACCATCATTGGAGACGTCATACTTGCTCTTTTCTGTTTTTTTCAAAAATAGAAAAATATTCTAGCTTGTCTGATTTAAATGCTACCTTTACACTCGAGATAATAAATGAATGATTTGGTTTATACCTTCAGAGCAGTGACCATCCAGGAGGTGCACTGGCATATCCAGTATGTGCAATTAATTTAAAAAGTGATTGCAGGTTTCTCAGAATAAAACCTGGATTCTATCATCGCAAGAAGTGAAATAAAGGCATGCTTTCATGAAATTGGTTTAGATTGCCTATAGACCCCATTATTAAAACGGTGTTGCGAAATTCCACATTTACCTTTTTATCGGACATTTGCTCATTCCTTACGGGTTTAACTTAGGGCAATCTGATGTTTATGATATCATGTCAGAACACTTATCAGCAAATCCTTGCTGCCTAATGCTTTTGTGTAAAAATGCGCTTGCGGGTTCAAGCATATAGCCGTAAGCACCTCTTTTTTATTCCGTGTCTGCTTTAAAATTACAGCTCCGGTTTCATCAACGTCCATCACTTAGCTTACTTAATTATTCCTCTTGAATTTCCATTATTGCTAAGTCGACTTATATATGTTTTTGAACAATTGCATTATGTAGCGTTGCCTAGACTTTTTTATGATTTGCGGTTGCTGATATCCATTTGAAAAATAACCATTCTTTTTGCTGCTTGCAAGATGTTTCGTGTCCTCTCATGTGAGTTATGATTTAGGCCTATTCGTCGTATCTTTTTGCACGTGTTCTCAATGTCTCATCTAGTATGCTAATTGTGTAGGCAGAGAACAGGCTGTATTAAAACACGATATCGTCTAGTGAATGTAAGAGGTCCGGCTTATTATGGTATTAAAAACCATTTTATGGCCTTATTTTGCATCCGATGTCCTGTCGTTTCAACTATTAATTCACATTTGTGCGTTTATAAACGCGTTTTAAGGCATATGCTTTAAGCCATGTATCCTTGAGAAAACATTTAATGTGGGAAAGCTCGAATTTTCCGCTTATGAAAAAATAATCTCCCTGTTGTGATTTCATGTCAAAGGAATTTGTAAGGTTCTGGTTGTCCATTAATTTATTCTTTTTGGAGTTACATCAATACTGATTCCGAAACAAACATTTAAAGATGCTGAAATAATTTTCGGCAAACGTCGGTGGTTCACCAATTCTCTAAAAAGGACAAGTGGTGGCTAAAGTCAGTCGCTCCAAGTGAAAACGAATTACTTTTTTATCATTGGTAGTGGCAAAAAATGTCGAAGAGAATTAAGAGCATGTGTACTTCAGAATTCTTTTCAAAAACGTGGACAAAAATAAAAATTAGATCCTCTGTCTTGTATGTCTTAGATTTGGCATGTAGGCATCCGCGTTCTGACCAGTAACCAGAACAAGCTGCTGAACGTCTTGGTTATGTGCGTGAAAGAATTTCCCCTTACCTGGTGACCTTTACTTCCTACGTAGAGTGTAACAGAGACCAGACCGAGGCCAGTATGACTCATCAATTCTGGCATATTTGAATCACATTGGCAATCATGCCCTAATTCCAGGCCGCGACGCTTCCCATTGGACAAAAAAAGGTCCTTTACATTTAAAAAACATAAAACCTTTCTTATAATAATAAACAAGGATTCGGCGCAACAAGAACCAGCCAGGCACTTAGCACTTGCTGTGAACAGTGTATCCCGTCTGCAGAAATGTGCCAAAATATGTACTCTGTGCACACCAGCGTCATACTTATACTGAACAATTTTCAGTAGGTGTCAAAGACATAGACAAGCGCGATTAAGATGATCATTATCAGCCTAGTCATCTAGATTATGGATTGAATGCCTCATGAGGGACAAAAACCCGTAATTGATCACTCTATCCTATTTCTCATTTTAGCTTCATCGTTGTCCTGTCGCATTCATCAGGCCAAATATTAAAGGTAAAACACATATACAGCATTAAAGTTTAACATCAGGAGAGTTCGGCAAATGCCGTTTTTCATTTGATGTTGGAATGTTGTCTTTTCTTCCGCAAGACCTTTAATTGTGTGCATCACTTAAGGTATTCAGGCTACATTAAAATCCAGGCATGCGTTTTTTGACACATTGCGTGGGACATCAAATTAAGTGTTTTAATTCGACCTCTACAGACGGGCCGATAAGAACGACCGCCACTACCACCATCGTAATAACTAGACTCGCAAAAGGTAAACCAATGACAAGGTTGCAAACAATTTACCCCTTATTGATTTCTTTAGGCGTGGTGTAAAGCACGAACTGGTGCGTAAGCCTTAGTCTTTAATCATAATGTCAACCTGAGTAGACTTTTGGGATACAAAACAGCTGTTGAAACCAAAAAATGAATTGCTTTGCTTTCTGCCACATTTTGGATAAAATGTCTCCACAAGCCAAGGCTGAAAACGTAAAGAGATGGAATTCCGTGTGGTGCTTAAAACTAAAATGACGGGAAAGATTACACAAAAAGAACGAGGCTGACATTCATGCGATTTTATGCAAAATCTCACGCAAGAAGTCCGCTATTTATCAACAAAATACATAAAATTCCATCGAGTATGTCTTTTTGAATTCAGTCTTCTGGAAATAACAGAGTAAGCAGTTAAGGCAAAATTATAACCTTCAACAAAGCATAATGTACAGCAGACGAGATAAATCAATCAGGCAAACTGTTGCGTACGTATCGGCAAAATTGAACTTAATTGCCCTCTCTCCGGTCACTGAAAAGGAATAAAGTAGCAGAAATAATCTGTTTATTTATTTGTAGCAACCTGTTTAGTCAAAAATGGCCTCCGAAATATGAAGAAATGGTATTCTTCTGCAAATTTACGCTCTACAACCGAGAAAGACACTAAAGTTAAAAAATGTGATGAATTGGTCGTTGCAGCACAAAAGTTACTGTAATAACTTTTTGTGTTTTGAAATTAAGGTTCGGCGTAACAAATACATTCGCATAGCTAACATTTATATATCGCCTATAAACCGATACATGAGCAGAGCCCAGACATGGCTATGTCGTTTTGTGGGATAAAGTGTGCGCGTTTCATCTCAGCTCAAAAATTTTCCACTCTACGGATGGGCAACTTGGCTTTTCCGGTGGCTCAACTATTTAACTGCTTACTAAGATCCCACACCGAGTTTGTCATCATAACTTCCACAGGCAGATAAAGGGGTGGGTTAGCCGCCAAGTTATATCCACACCCAATTTTACCTACGCTCACCAAAACAGACCAAGATCAATAAACTCTCACGTTCTTGTCTCAATACGGGAATTTGCTTGAAGGTAGAGTCCACAAGAAGGCGGAAATTGCAAAAACACTACATTTGCTTCTTTAACACTGACATATTGCCCATTTCCCAGCGCACGACACTGACACAGCGGACTGACATTATTCTATGATGGTTAAGAAATACACAAACAAAGTATTCCAACTTGACCTAAAACCATTTCACCATGGAGAATGGCAACATGGCGATTCCAGCTTCTTAGCTATTTGACTGCCTTTTTTAGACCGCATATTTCTATCTGCGACTTCTTATCTGACACACGCGTAAATTCTGAGCTGCACTGCGAATAATAATGTGGTCATCATTAAACGGGCCCCGCGTTTAAACTAAATAAACGTCTTCATGCTCTATGTTGTCTCAAGTAAAATTAAATGGGCCCGGCAGTTAACAAACTGTATGGCCTTCAATTATATCCTCCTCCACCACAACGATTGCAGTGAACAAAAATTTAAACACTGAGTGCAGTAAGGTTTACGTTCCGACATTTCGTTCGTCGATTTTGACGATGGGCACCACGCGCTCCAAAAAGCCTTAGCAAACTTTGAAGCAAGCCACAACATACACAGACAAAAGCTGGGCAAGCAACACTAAGGGTCCAGCAAGCGGAAGCAACGCAGAGAAATGGCACGAGAGAAAGCAGGAGTTAAGGCAGACTCGCGCAGAATCTACCTACTTGCTCGCCACTCCCACCTCCGTATCCAGTTTAAAGAAAAAGTCAATAAGCCAGGAGATGAGGAAGGGTGTAGGTGGCTGGCGCATAATCAATAACAGTGGATTTCCAAATAGGAAGAAAAAGGCTGCGTTGAAACAGAAGAAAAAATAGCTAGTGTACAATGGGTCTACTAAATGCTGCGGTGGAACTGGCAATCACTCAGTATTTTTACATATGGCGCACAGAAAAAAAGAAAGCTTCCCATACCGTATCGAAAACAATTAAGCCAAACGTCCGATTAGGTCCTGACCGTCTTTGAAATTGCAAGCTACCTTTTTAGCCCCTACAGATGGAGGTACACACGATGTAAAGTAAAATGCATGGGAGGAAAATGGGATTTCATGAGAGGCTATGCCTAAACTATTTTACGAGATCTGATGCAATTACAGTAAATGCAATAACGTTGGAGAGTCCCAAATATTGCTCAGGATACGAAAGTCTGATAAAGTGTCATTGACAAAAGAAGTAAAGTTACGTTTAGAGGCTGATTCAACGCATCCATTCACACTTTCAAACTAGACAAGGCCGCGATTCTCGCTAAGTGTGCTGGCGTCAAACGTTTAAGGAGTAAACCTTTTGCATGGACACATACGCACCACTTCCTACTGGCTGTATTGTCTATAGCACTGCCATGGTAGCGCTCTTTTCTGAGTCTAGACGTCAGATTGCGCTCTCTTGCCTTAGCATGCCGCCTCCTGGCGAATTCCAGACACTGCAATGTTGTCACACCCAAGCCCCTGGTAAGTTTTACCAGTGTTTCATAGCCACTGGTTGCGTTTATCCATAGCATCGACTCTGTTATCGCCATTTCGGATCTTGAGGGTGAAAAAGGAAGTATATTTCCTTCCAAGCTGGGCGCAAATGAAAGACAAAAATGATGATGGTACGTTGGATACATGTTCGCAGGATTAAACTGGCTTATTAGTTCCGCTAGAGATAATAGGTTATTTCTGCGTCAGATTATTCAGACTATTATAAAATAAGATAAGTACCCACTTTAGAAGACGTTCGGGAAAGTAAATCCGCAAACTGTCTACATAAATTTTCTATTCTGAAAAGAATTAAAAAGCTGCTCTTGCTCAATTGCCGTTTGTAGCTTAGCGGTAGAGCATTAGCCTCCGGCAAAGGCTTTCTCTGATGCGCGGCTTCAAATCCCGCCAAACGCTTAGAGTTTTTCACACTTTGGTCAACTCAAATTAAACAAATCTGCCAAACCAACTTAAGAATTAAGTCAGCCTAGTATTCATTCTGGTGGATTCTAGATGATTGCTTAGGAAATCCCGCTTGGGCAGTCAACTTGCTCCTGTACTGGTGTATTCCATATGAGCGAAAAGTTGAGCGGGTAATATCGATCCAAGTGTGATTTAACTCATGGCGTGAAGCGGGCCTTTGTAGCTTAGTGGTAGAGTATTAGCCTCCGACAAAGGCTTTTTCTGATGCGCGGGTTCAAATCCCGCCAAACGCCTAGAGTTTTTCACACTTGGGTCAACTAAAAAAAATTTAAGTTTTAAACTTTTAGTGCAAGGAGAGCTGTTATGTGCACGGTGAACGACGTCTTATGCAGGAATTTTTCTGACCATTTCAAACAGAAAACCATTCTCAAACCACATAAAATGACGTAACTTTAAACCTGAAAAGTTTAAATGTTACCGAGCCGAACTGTTTAAAACAAAGTTAGGAAATGTACTTTTCTCAGTTTTCTACGCTTTGAACGATAAGTGCACACTTTAAGGTTGGCCTGTTTTTACTTCCAGAGCGCAAATTTTGTGTTTAACTCCTATCGTGCTCCAGTCTTTTAGACTGTGACCGTGTGCACTTAAACTGCAACAGCTGACTAGGGTAAGCAGAGAAATAGGTGCATTTATGGGTAGCCTTCAGAGCGTCCGAGGATATTAACCTCCATCTTTCGTCCAATTAGTAATAAGATGACCAGAAACGTATAGCAGGCCATAAGATTGCTACGTTGACCCTGAAGGTCGTCGTACATTACCGAAGTAGTAAACAGGCGAGGTCATGAGGGAGGAGAAGTCGATGTTAACGAGGCTGTAATAAAACTTAAGTGGTTTGGTGTGCTAAGATAAACGTGAACAAACATTTTCGGCACTACTTACCTCCTGGAGGTCTTGCTGTCCCTGATTTAAAAACGCGTTTAAGTGGCTCACAACAGCAACAGCTGAAATACGCACAATCCTTATTCAATGTTTTTCCGCCAAAATTCTATGCGGTAAAGGAACTGCAGTGCTTCTTCTCAAGATTATCTATTGGCAAACAGGTCGTTCATCAGATAAAATTTTATAAATTAGCCGATCGCCTAATTTTACATTACAAGGTGGTCTTAGGCCATTCTGAACAATCACCTGCACAAAGTAGTCCCATTAGCTGTTGAAAAACATATAGCACTTAGTTCCGTTTTCCTCGAGTTTTTGATACATTCAGGTCCCCGAAAAAGATGATAATCTAATTAAACACCATGCTGTCGGTAGAAGGGTCGACATATCGCTCTTTGTATTTTCCATACTTTACATACCTCAGGTGGATGAAAGCTGCTTTTGTAAAACCCAGTTTCCGTTAGCTTCATACATAGATTAGAAAGGTTTCAATATCCTAGGTTTCTAGCGAGCACCGCCAACGCTCTTCAGGACTACTTTACTGCCAATGGTAAACCAGAACATCTGGCGTTTTACGTTAAGAATATGGCCATTCAGGCACAGAGCTCTTTTTTCTGCTGTTATTGACATATAAATTAAGGGCAGCTTGACGGATGCGAAAGCATGACTGTAGCGTACAGAGCCTTACCAATAACAGCGTTGACACACCAGTAACTTAAGTCCAATGGGATACGATAAGACGTAAAACAGTTGTGGCCATTTTGTTTTCGACTGTTCATAGAGTGTTGATTACAACTTGAAAATTTACATTCCGTGCGAATATCAAAAAAGAGAGCTTTCTACTCATATTCAAAGTGCCTTAAATCAAAGGAAACATCCACTTATTCAAGGCGCAGTTTTTTATCACTTTTGTTCCACGATTCTATTGTCCGAATAAAGTTATTGATCCAACGATTGTATCTTCTTTCTGTCAAACCCGCGATCTGTTTGTCAGAAATTAAACGCGCTAACCATTCACTCACGGGCTCGTTGTTCTGACAGTTGTGATCGGCTATAGTGACACTGATGGAGCGGACACTTCCCAATCATGTTAGGAGACACTCTCAGTAACTTTATGGCCCTGTCAGTGGCCACATAGCGGTGAGAGACACAGCAGCATTCTAAGCAAAAACAAAGGTTCATGAATAAAAAATTGCTGGTACATTATCCGTCGTCAGCTAGTGATACCACCCTCAAGTGATGCATTACTCGATCGTTCTTAACAAGATGACGAGTTCGCAACTGAATGTGGGGGCTCTTGGGTTTTGGACCAACAGGTCTCAGGTTTGATCCTTGGCTTTTGCGATACCTGAAGTGATCTACGGACAGCAAGTTGGCTCCTGATTGTTAAAGAGCCAGAAATGAAACAATAACGAATGTGCGGCTGTTAGTGGGATCAAGACAAAACCCCAAAGCCCAACGCAAAGATTGCGTTAAGTAACGTGATAAGTGCGCACCCTTTATTAATATTTGTTACTTTTTTATCTGGTGCATGCATTTTTCGATGTGATAAATTAAATTAATCCCTTAGCCTATGTTAGGTCTATCTGTTCTGCTTTTTTACATTCAAAACTGGAGCTGTTTTGTATCATGCCTGATTCGGATAATATTTGCAAGCAGGCTCCAATAATAAACCCAATTTGTAATGCTGATTTTTAGAACGCACATATAGTTCAAGAATTTTGAAAATAACTTCAATATTTAATCATAACAGATATTTATATTAGAACAAGGTTCGCATTACGTTAAGCTGTGACCTTTGGGCTACGACCGATTCATATTTTGGAATATGAGATGTTGAATTAAACCGTGATATTTTAAAACGATCCTGCAGGCGAGTAACGCCAAAAAATCGTTCATAAACATATTCCAGTTAATGTATTTAGGCCTCTGTGGCTTTCCTAAACGAATAAGATCACTGGACGAGTTTGCATGTCTGAACTCAGTCAATTATTGATAACTTACCATGTGCGGTGTCCCGGGTTTTAGTACGACAAACTAGGTACACACAGGTGAAAAGCATTTCGTGCCCATGCTCTTCGTATTTTCAATTGTTTGTTTTAACAAATGTGTGGTTCAAATATCAGTAGTCACCGCAGTGTGCAAACAACTGCATATCATCTTTGCCTAAGAGGTCTGTCTTGTGAAGCCAACAGTAAATAAAAATATAATACTAATAAGTTCATTTCCTTCAGTGCATACATATATTATGGAAAAGAATGTAAAATGTTCTCTGGGACCAGAGGTTTGTTTGGCCGATGTTCCGAAACCTCCCGCGAGCTCATTGTTGCGGATTGAAAAATGTACAGCTCGCGGTGTATTTAACTTGGTTCTGCGGGAGTGACCAGTGCCCTCGATCTGCTCGCGCAACGTATATTATGTATTTACTCACACAACGTTTATACAGATCTCAATGCTTGTGCAGACAAAGGGGTCATGAAGGACTGGCTCCTGTTCCTTTTCATGAAGTCTCTTGGGCACCTGTGGTGGACAAGAGTCGAAGACGCCAAGCGTCATTTTCCAAGAGAACTTTTATCGAGACATACCACGATATTAAAGACTATTAATCGTTTATACGCATTTTCCCGGATTTTTTTACGTTTCGTCGATTACAAAGGAAATATATTGTATGATTTAAGCTATTAGCCTGTCGCATATTAGGCCACGTGACCCACATTGATGCCCCTCAAACACTCTTAACAAAATAGTTAAGCTGAGGAACTTTTTATTTCGTTCGCTACTAAGCACAGTTTAATAGCTTCATTTTTTCTCTGTAACAGCTCCTTCTATCTGAGAAAAGTTACTCACAAATGTAGAATGTTTCCAAAATTATTCTATATTTGAAAGAACAATCAGTTACTTCATGTGATCAGGACAATTTTCCAAATTTCTAGTGTCCAACTCATTAAACATTATCTTCCTCAGTCATTAAAATTCGTTGATAATAGCCAAGCTGCGTAAATTTTTGGAAACGCCATCTGTCACAGTCAAAAATGTATCTCTTTGGTCTCGTTTTGCTAGATTTACATCACCCACCTTGTTAGGGGCATTAGGGTGTGAGCCATCCTTGTGGCTTTCCATTTATCTTTTTGACCATAGCCATTTCCCGAATAGCAGGCATTTTCCTTACTAATTTCGATGGCCATCGGTGTTCAGAGTACCTTCTCTTGAAGCAGATTAGCTTGCTTTACATTCTAAATAATCGCACATACCAACTGACAATTAATATAATTCGCATTCTGAGATGCAACAAGACTACGACAGCATGTACTTATTTTTCTTGTCAGCATTTATAAATGTAAACTGCTCTCCAAATATCTTCCGTGACTACTGCAGTTTTGACTGCAAGCAGGACTATTTAAAATGTGAGTCTTTCGGCTTTTGAGGCGCAAATATTGCAGCATGGGCAAAACTTCTGATAGTAATGGCTGGAAGAAATTAACATGTTGGTGAAACTGTCAGGATTAACTTGACATTAACTGTTTACATTTGGGCAGACTTGTGTAATGCCACGCCATACTTTGTGGTAAATTGACGAGGGTAAATTGGAGACTTTTCTGTAAAAGGGGATGCAATAAGTAATTTGAATCTGAACCTTGCTTGCAGATAAGTGAAACAAAATATGTCGTGAAAGCACCTTTATGTTGATATTTTCAAACTGAACTCCTCAATAGCATAAAAAGCGCAAAAGAATGAATATGGCGATCACAGTGAAGTGTTTTGGAACTATGCATAGAGTAACGGACTTTTTAATGAATAAGCTATCGTTTACTACCGCTGAAATAAACAAATGACGAAAATTACTTAAGACAATCAACTGTGGAAGACCTGTTATGGAAATCTCGGGACACTCAGGAATATATCTAACCCTAAGGCGATGGCGAAGTTCTGAAAGCCAATTTTATGGATTTCGTGATATTTTTGCCAGCACTAACTGCCCATCCTGAAATGCTTCAGCCTCCAACATGTGGTTTCCGGCACATGGGCTCTTTAGTCTTTAATGTTTGTACCCCTGAAATGACAGTTTCCGCCGGGGACCATGTATTTGACTATGAAAAAATGATAAAATGCAACCGGATGATAAAAAGGAAAATTTATTGAAAATTTCAAAAATTTTACCCTGCTTTAAAAAACTGATTTTACATAGGCTTCCGTTATTAAAACTTAAGGAGAGCTATGGTAAGTAAACTCAGCTTCAGGAGAAGTTCAAAATGCATGAAATGCTATATGAAGTTTGGGATCACGTTTGAAAACAGATTTTCGTTCAAATTTTTTTGCAAACATCTTCCTCACTTTTTTGACGACGAGTTGGGAACCAGACAAGAAAATCACAGCCTTTAAGTTATCCGTTCCCAAAATGCATGTTTTAATATGTATGGGCGCTCATCGATCAGTATGTACCTTCTAGCCAATAAAGTGGCGGGTTCGAGCCTCGGTGGTCGCAAAACCTGGAGTCAGGTATAACGGGCTAACGACGAATAATAAACCAGAGATTACCGTTTCCGTCTTCTTCGGCTTCTTTGATACTGTTGTTTGTATATAGATCTATATAAAGTAGAAACTATAAAGCCAAGTTAGACCAAAATTGCCAGTTCGGGTTAATCAGCCTTAATCGGCCAGCCATACCAAATCCCAGATTTGAATCACTTTGGATTTGAATATGGGACCTTTGGTCCTTGAGCGCAGATATCTAACATTGCACAATGAACTCATTTTTGTCGGCTTCGAACGAAAATATCATGTAAGTAGGGCACTCACACATCTATCTGGTTAATGAGTATACTCGTCCTGTTTTGCCTGCCGGCTCGTTCTAAAGCAATTGCAGGCAAGCTCTGTTAGTTCCACTTCTTCACATGCTAGTCGTTGCTAAACAACTGCCCGCAATTGCTAGAGAACAACCTTTCAGGCACAGTGGGAAACGTATATTCACCAATCACATAGACCGGTGAGCATACACCTTCAATTTTATAGTTATATATATGTATATATCTCTTACAGAAGTGAAGATGTGCGTCATCGGACATAAATGGCATGTTAATGCGGTTTCAGGAACCATGGTTCTATTGTTCTGAAGTTTCAAAATCATCAAATTTCTATCGTCTTGAGTAAGAATTGTACTGTCCCTAATATAAATTATGGATGGTTGCATTCATATACATATAAACATGGCAATTATATTACAGCATACTTCCTACATAGTTACCAGCTACAGGCTTGGATACGTGTTTCGTCGATGTTTCTACTACTGCGTTATACAGCAACGAGGGGTTTGGTTCCTCAGTAATTCCCCCACTGCGCTCTATGCAGTTTCTAGTAAATGACCTCCAGATAATAATTCAGGTAATAATTGTGGAAATTATTAGGTGCATGACGTGGAAGTAAGCCACCGGGACATGCATTTTTAGAGCCATGCCCTAAATTGCATTGTATTTCATCATAAAGTGTACTCAGTCCTGGCAGACTCGATACAGTTGGATTAATGCCGTGCAGGAGGAGCAGAGCCTGCAGAGTTCGGGAGGAGAAAAGCTTCGTAACTGAAGTTGGGTAGAGCAGTTCGCAGACTGTTTCGTATAAAATGTAAGAACCATTGTTCCGTTTTAACCTTCTATGGTTCATGTTGCAAGCTACGACACTTTTTACAGACTGTATCATAAAAGCGCACCTATTCATCTTACCACACTCGAGGTAGTAGGTGGGATAATATAAACATTTAAAGGGATCACCCTGGCTAATGGCATTGTGAACGCAGCATTCACCTAAGCACACAATTGTTAAATGCAGGTGGTCTTCTTAAAGCCTTAATGGAATATTGAATTTCGATAATCGTGACTTCGAGCTACAAACGGAATAAATCAAAAGTTATTTGTGACATGGTGCATTTATTTACATCCCATTGGTAGTGGGCAATTTAAATATCCTTAAATTGAATTGTTCCGAACAGCGTAACTTTGAGCGACAAAAAATGCATATTTCCCAGCTAACTCTACTTGCTTCCATAATAAATCGTTTAGTTCCTCCAAGAAATCCTGGAAAAATTCTGGGTTTAAGAAAATAGCAAGAAAATTTTTGCTAGAGACTATTTGACGACCTCTGAATGCAAAAGAAGCTTCTTTGTAAAATACCGTCTTCTTTAGTGGAAGAAGTTCATCCAAGTTGTCTACAAAAACCGCCTGCTAACAACCAGCATATCTAACCAACAAATATTTGCATTAGCTGTGTGGGTGTACATAAAAAGATCGTAAGAATCCCTTTTTTGTTAACGCTATCACAGCGGCTCGGACATACTAGTTGGAAGTACCACAGAAAGTTATAAACGTTTTCAGTTTACTATTTCTAAAAAAGACCAGATTATTTCATATTGCTGCTCTGAATGGACAAGATGATACGCAATAGCTGCAATGGCAGATTTCTTTATTAATCAAATAATCAAAAGTAACGTTAGAACTGGACGGCACTTTGACGGCTGTAAAGTTTTGGTTATAGGTTTAACCATGCGGTCTATTCTAGGGAATAATACATTACGTTTTAAAGTTTAAAGCGATTTGATAGATGTGAATAAATCATTTAAATAGCTTTGAAGACAATTTAAGGTAAGTGAGCCTGGTAGTCATGAGGTCGTTTCTAGTCTGGTTGTCTAGGAAATCCTGCTTCGGCAGCCAGCTTGCTCTATCACATGTTATGGATTGCATACCTTGCAATTGGGTGGTCGAAATCATGGCTCCCGATGGGTTCTCGTAGCTGAGGAATTTAAGGCATTGCTGTACTGAAACCTTTTTTTGGTGTCGTCGGTTCCAAGTCCATCGATGTCGCTAGGACTTTTACAACTATGTGAAAAACCCTTGCAAAAAAGTATTCATCTCGAGAGAAGTATTCTTCACCAAACGGTATTGACTACGTTGACATCATATTAACAAGAAATGATCGTGTCTGCATAGAAATGAAGGTTTTGACTTCAACGAGATAAGCTTTAGGAGACATGTCATTCGAAAACGTCGTTTTCACATTTAGGGGCTGAGTTGTTCTACACAGCCACCTCCGCGATACCTGGAATGCATGATTATCATTTGCGTCTTATGTTTTGCCCTCTAGTGAAAAAACCTTACCTGACTCACGTTTGGCCTGCAAAAGATATGTATTGAAATTATTCTTCGAGCTTGACTCTTGTTAGAAGAAAATGAGCGAAATTTTATTTATTACCACCTAGAGTGAGGTACCGTAAAAGGCATAACGAATTTATTTGAAATGAATGTTTCGCTTTTTGATGTATAATGTGCTTAATATCATATTAGGCATTTTTTACAAAATTTATAGATTCAGTTAAATTACGTCGACGCACAGTTTGCCATTCGGACAGAAGAAAGCGCACAATTAGTCAAAACGCAGTCTGTGTCATGTTGCGTCGTGCACACTTCCGTAAAATTCACCAATGAATGGCGCGTCAGTTTGCAGCAAACTCAGAGGTGGCACTTTTGTTGGCTGAGCCTTCGAACTCGAATAGTTCATGTTTAAAAGCTCACATACGTACGCGTACCGTCCCAGTGGTTGCGCGTTCCTCTGCTCTGGAAACTCGCACGGGTCTGCACACATTCATTTCTACTGACCAGCACAGGTCCTGTGTGCCAGCCGTAACTGGCCAATAAAAACTGGAATGCGAGTGAACATCAGCCACTGCACGCGGTCAGCAGTACATGATTCGCTGTTACGCGGATATTTTTATTAGCACAATCGATACAGTGGCACTGACGGAGAAAACTTTCTCTCTAAACCACGTGTGTTGCAGATGTGTAATACTACATATTAGGCAACATACAACATGAGATAGAAGTACCTACGCTGGGCAGGTACCATGACTGATTTTTGAAGAGGTTTATGATGCAGAACACATCACCGTAGGGGAGATGTGCAACCTTGTAACCCAAAGATTGCGTTTTAGCACTGGAGGATTTCTCCAATTTCGGAAGCGTTTGACTGGGAACTAACCAATACCCCTCGTTAGTATGCCACTTATATGTGCCTGGTCGTTGTATGCACGTTTACATGCCGCAGGTAAATGACTGATAGGGTGTAGAGGGGACTCCTAATAAAAACATTTAATATGTGTGTTCTGTTAACGTAAAGTAATTTATCCCCAAAACTTGATGCATGAGAGAATTTCAGCTTAAACATTTCACTGTAGACTGTCAGTCAGGTTAAAATCCTAAACCAAGATAGCAATTTTGTCGAAATAACCATTTGAAATACGGCGCCAGTGTAGGCTTGTTAGCAAGCGCTTATGCGGAGGAAAAGTGTGAAGTTATGCTAATTCTGCTGGCCAAACAATCCCAATAAAATTATCAGTAAAACTATTCTAAATAGCATTAACGTTTGAAAACATTTGGCTCAGGTATCCAAATGGAAAATATTCGGTAAAAGACAAACTTCCGTCTAGAAAGCAGACCCTGCGCTGCCAGTTAAAAAGACATTACACTTGAATAATCCCTTATCAGACAATAAACCAATGGCTAGATAGCGCTTAGCAAATGCTTTATATGACACTGTGTACCATCATAAATATTCCCAGGATTATGCAATGAAGCAGTGACAATACTTCTAACTACTGCTACATAACCTGTCCGAGTTAAAAAAATATCATCCAAAATATTTTCATGTTGAAAACGTCAAGCACGAGTATCTAACTTGACAAGGAGCACATCAATGTACCTGCCAGTTAAGTTCGAGTTCAATCAAATCCCTAATCAAATGATGAAAGCAAGCATTTACTCCATTTACATTTTTTCATGGAAATTATATTATGGCAATAATAAGGAAATGAATGTAAAATTAGTACGTTTCGTTTGAACTACTGCGTAGCATGGTGTTATCGGTATGTAGGACATGCCAGTCTTTTTTAGTCATTACTTTAGGCGCGTCAGGCTTCATCCGTTAATTGACCAGTTTTTAATTGGGTAACAAAGTTGCCGTTGGATATTTACCGATAAAACTAGAGTCCTAAAGTTAAATTAAGGATGTCCTGCGGGGCATATTTGAGTACATCGACCTTAAAAATTCAGATTTTCAAGCAATGTTAAAAAATATTATCAGGCATTGTGCTCAAAAAAGCCCTTTCATTATATCCTGCATACTTTACCAAGCAAATTGAAAGGAATATTTACGTTGTCCACATCCGGCCGCTTACTGTTATTAGTATGCTTACAGATTTACAAATAATAATACCAAATTCTCAAGAACGTTATAAACGCAGTTACAATTATGTGATCTTATTGACATTTCGTAACTTTGCTATTCCAGTGATATACAATGGCATTTTTCTCATGCGTTTTTGCGTTTTTTAATTATATTAAGCCTTAAGTATCCCATATGAAATCTTATTAAATGATTAGAATTATTTGCAGAACATTTTTAAGGGAAAGGATGCAACAATCAAAGCAATGGTGCTCTAATCAGCAGATGAAATCGCTGCTTCAGGACAATGCTTTGTTGATAAATGCATAAAAATAACGCGCACCTCAAATTATTGTCTTATGTTTCTTTTCATACGAGTAAGTAATGCAGAATTGAAGGCGCCTGCAAAATATTCTTATATTATAATTCAGGGAGACAGTTGAGTTTGTTTTATAAATGTATAATTTTATATATATGTCTTGCTAAAAGCATAACTTTTTAGGGCAAACTTCAAGCAATTTTATGTTTTAGCGATATATATATATAAACTAGTACTTACTGGACGGGAGCAGATTCCTGAAGTTCTGAGAATATCCACAAGCCGGCGTTAGAGGCTCTTACGGAGAGATCAACAGCCTTTGACCTCTTTCTTTGCCCTGCAGCAGGCGTGCCTTTTGCAAAGTGGCAATGAGTCACTCAGTGACTGCTGTGGTGCTGTCGGCTAGATCCAAAACCAGCGCAAAACCACTACTTTTGCCCAGCCTAAGCTCGCGCTGCCTGCTGGGCTGACCAACAAACGACACCCATGGGGACGACCAATCAGCTTGAAGTGCAGCCCTCGTCAACACTTGGCCAACTGAGAAGCAGCAACGATGGCAAACGCCACGGCCACGGCTTCAGAGATCAGGCATGCAACTTAACTTGGCCTCGTTCGTGCTGACGGAAGTACAGATAACAGTTTCTTTCTTCCATCCCCGTGCTTTCACACTATTTCCGTCCTGACCTTAAAGAGTTTCCGGGCGATAAGTCAGTGTACGTTGCAAGTAGGAAATGTAAACGTATGTATGCAATCTCCACTGAAACGAACTAAATGGCTCACATGTTTGGGAAGAAGGAAAAAGTGCATAAAGGTGAAATACGTCGACAACCAGAGATAAATCAGTATTTTGAAAGCAGCTGAGAATTATTTTTCATGCAGATGAGGTGAAATACATAAGCGTTTTATTTCAAAACTGCTGATTATTTTTAAGGCAGCAGCTTCTGTCTGCGCGTCGAACAAGCTAATATTACCAGCTATTTTCCTATAAAAGCGATTTTCTTGCCATATTTTTCAACATGGGACTGAAACAGTGACTTATAAGTGCCTGATTACTTACTTAGTTCGTAACGAAGAAGAATAGCGAACAGGTTTATTCTGAAAATCTTCGACAACGTTTCTTTATGCTTTCGTCAGGTGAAGTTTACGTAAGGTCGCAGGACAAGAACCTTTTAACACTTTGACTGCGACTCCCAAAAATAGCCCATAGTTTCCCATATTGCGTGTACCGCATATGGCGCACAGTCAAAGTGTTGAACATGCTAAATTTGCAAATGTTTTTCATAATTTATGGCACGGTTTGTGTCTGTGTGCCTTCATCTGTATCATCCGGTTTGTCCTCAGAAGTTTTTGGACGGCATCTACCTTAATATATTGAAAATTAGACTGTTGTCGGAAGGCCAAAGATGAACACGATGATTCCTGCGTCAATAAAACGTGTGCTGAGTATTCGGAATATGCAGCGTCATTTGAACTAAACAGCTTTACCACTCCGTTGGTAATGGATTTTCGTGCACGTGTG
>JAYGXS010000009.1:26992722-27035375 GCA_036362985.1 Ligula intestinalis | reverse complement strand
CCATACGAACATAAATTTCTCAGCTTAATGTTACATGAAAAATGCATAATATGTAGTTTTGAAGCCCTTAGTGCAACTGTACCAGCAACTGGTATGTAGAATAAATCAGCAATTTTGATTTTGTTTTAACGTGAAATATGTCGATGATAAAAACTTTGCATTTAAAGAAGACTGAATCCGCCACCCAACTGTCACAGAAAATAATATAAGAAGGATACTTTATAAGCACATTAAGAATAACTGAAAATATGCATGCATTAAGGTAGAACTTCTAGTCCTAGTGTTGACTTCACATGCCGTTGAAGAAAGGTGCATTTTAAAAATGGTAACCAGAGGTAACTGAACTAGCTGAGGATGAGACTGCATTTTTACATAATTTTTAATTCCGCCTAAATTATTTTTTTCTAATTGAAAACCAACTTCAGACTTCGGTCATCCTTTCATTAAATAGAATATCAACTGCATTTTATTGTGGCTGTCGGTTATTTTGTTGCAATATTGATTGGGTTTATGCAAACAAATCCGTCCTTTGCATAACAAAAGTTTGTGAAATTGTCTTGAAATCGGCTACATGCTTGCAGCCAACATGGAAACATTTACATAAGTAGACAATTAAAAGTTACCCATGAACGATGAGGAGTTCAGTATAAGTTTTGTCGTTACCTAAATCATATTATGGCTTCGCCGAGAAAATCCAATTATTTCCACAGGAAAACGTTTAACCCAATTACTTTATTTCCTCTAACTTCGCGATTCTTTGGCTGTTCATGTAACCGGAGCCAGTTTTTGCCTGATTATCAAAGCGATGACTACATCCTACTACGTAAAACTGGACTATAAATAGCCAAAATAAGGACTGGTCCAGTGACTCATTCTCTTTACTGCCGCAGGAAAATAAAGATTTTCATGAGAGTCTGGAAACTGAACAGGCATTTGGAGACAGCAAACTCAACAACACATGGAGGCAATACAGCCATATGCTTGCTCAACGCTCGTTCGGCCAAACAGAAACTGAAGAGAAGACATCAGTGTTGTCGAGTACATGCGATGGAATTGCAGTGCCCTGCCATCGGTGCTGCCATTATTTTTGGTCGTCCAAAACGAACTGGCGGCAGGTAACAAAGGGTATAAATGACAAAATAATACTGGTATGAAACTCACCGTTTTTTCTCGAGTTTTTAGTCTCCAGTGTCTATACACGGAGCAGCTACGATAATACTTGCCTAAAACTAGTTTTCAACTACCGTAGTGCATCGGTAACTGACATGCAAAATAACTCAAACAATCCGATTAACAGAAACATTTTACTCCCAATTTACACCTTTCACTCACTATTGCGTATAAAACAGAATTTAATGGAACCGAAAAGGTCGTGAGCGCTCATCAGCTGCATCTATTCGCTGCATAAACTGAGTAAAAAATCGTAAAATGCACAATTGAATTCATACAGAAGAATCGATACAAAAACATCAAGGTCACAAGAATTGACCAAGGGGTAATCGATAACGTAGAAAATTTTAACACTGTGGGCAGTAAAAATTGGTGTTAGTACGTCTTAGGCAAAAAAGTTGGGAAGACGAATGTGTAAACAGGGAGCTGGTGCTACCACGGCAGGGTACGACTTCCCACACGCTCCAGTTGTTTACATAGGTCAGGTTTAAACCACCGTATTTATGCTGCCTCCACGTAGCGTAAGATACGAGTTGGTCGTGCCCGAACAAGTACTCGGAAAGATGTTTAAAGGTCTACAGAATGGTCCATATCCAATAGGTGTTTCGTAATGGAAGAACGATGAGTTCTATTCTCCTGTTTTAATGGCCAACTCGGCAAGTACTCCTTAGCTCTGGCTGCCAATTGCTTTTGTTCTCGCCCTATGTACTTGCGTTCACAAGTGCATATAAATTCGTAAACACAATTTGAAGTGGCGTACAATGGCAAGACATTCTTCGCAACTGGAATCGGAAGGTTATTTGTCTATTTGCAAAATGTGAACCCTGCAGCAAATTAAGTCCTTTCAATGGTGTTACGTAAGCACCTCTATATTGTGGTTAAGATGTTGTCACCCTTAAAAGGCAAGGACATAAAAACGGGCTCTTTTGGAACTAACTGTTCCATAACCTTTTGCCATATGGATTTGTTATATTTGTCGTTGACTGAAGTAATCACACATACGGCGGTTTACATCTGACCTATGTAAACAACTGGAGCATGTGGTGACTCTAAGTTTGTCGTGGTAGCACTAGCTCCCTGTTTACACATTCCCCTTCCCAACTTTATTGCCTTAGACGTTTTTACACCATTTTTTGCTGCTCACAACATTATGATTTTATACTTTATGGATTGCTTCTTGGCCAATTTTTATGACCTTGATGTTTTTGTATCGATTTTTCTGTATGAATTCAACTATGTTTTTTCTCATTAGTTTCTCAGTTTATGCAGCGAGTGGATGCAGCTGATGAGCGCTCGCGACCTTTATGGTTCCATTAAATTTTGTTATAGCCGCAATCTTCAAATTTGCATCTGGGAAAAGATGCTTCAAATTTCACTGAATAATATAATTTGAGGACGACACTACCTTCACTATAAGATTACGAAAAATGGTGTGTTCGGACACGCGGTAAAATGCCTAGTCAGTCAACAATAAGATGTTTCTCTGTAAAAACGGTATATGGCAGTGTACTTATGTTGGATCTGAAGTCGTCTTTCCAGCAGTACGAAATAGCCATCATCCCGATTTAAGTCACATTTGAACACTGTTTTTATAAAACTTGTGCAGTTTACAGACGTCGAATTAGCATGATTTTCCGTTTCGAGTAGTAAAACAATCTTGAGTGGTAGACTTTTACTGATCGGTTACAGGACACAATCGCTCCGATGTGGCTTGAATTGGAAAGTAAAGACATCTAATCAGCTGATCACTGATTCGAGCTTTTAATGCTGAAGCGTCTGAGGTTGGATATGACTGTCAAATGACGGCTTATAAGCCAGAATTGGTTATTCCAGTCTCTCTTGTCTTTGTCGGTTATGCCAACCTATCTTTGACCATGATGAAAATTTGACCCCTTATGCTTATCACAAGCGATCAGTGTAGTGGATTAAAAGTTGCAAAAATTTCAAGTATTTCCTCAAACCGAAATTGCATTTGCCGACAGCCATGGTGACAATCTGGTGTTCCTTGTTCTCAAGACAGAAAAATATAACATAAGACATTTGCTGCAAATAACATAAAGAAAGGTATATCTCTGTGAGAAAAGCTATAAGCTGCATTACTGAGTCGAAATGGTCCGATTGTATTCCCAAGTGTTACGACCAGGTTTTTTGGGGTGATATTGTTCAGACTCAAAAACTTAGGATTTAAGATATCACCACATGCCTCATATTCTTCCGATCGTTCACTCACTCACTATTATTTTCTAGCCCCTTTTCTCTTATACAGACTGAAAGTTTTCAAAAACAAAACTGGGGTAACTTTTGGATTCAAAGTGCTCAGAACATCAAAGCCTGTGTTATTTATCGACGAGACATCAATGTTCATCTTAATCGACAGCAGGGATGCATACATATTCAGATATCATAATTAAAATTAAGCAAATGTAACTTTACATATTTCAGCACCATATTTTGCAACTGATAGCGCCCAGGAATATCCAAGCACCTTCCTAGACAGTTCATATTTCAACCCCAGTGTCTATACACGTTGTTGTGAAAACATGCATATACTGAGATCTGACCTCTGCTTAAATCCCACAGGGGCCGCCAAAAAATGTGCAACTGGGTCAAATAAATTATGTAAATTTGCTTAAACCTAAGAAGACACCCCCAAATTGACCTGACCGTGTTCGGATAAGCGGGTCCTGCTGGGGGCTCTAATGCCCACCCTATAGCAGCCCAATTGTATGCAACCAGAAGTGCCTTCCTTCTCTGCAGATTTGTGCTTGAAGTAGCGGCGCCGTCCACCTCCATGGCAGCGCGTCGAGCAATAGTGTATGTGATTGCTGTTCATCACCTTCCCCTAGAACAACCAATCATAGGCGTCCAACGACTGACATTGACCAATCAACTGATGAAGTCGCCACTGACTAACTTTCGCATTAAGTTTGTTCACGAACGCTCAAATCACACTTGCGGGCAGATGAGCACGCAGGCCTACAAATTTCTGTCCGGCGGTCCTCTGACCAGCACCCCGTTTCTTTACAGAATATGCAACTCGTATTGGCTTTTCATCCCCAATAACTGCACGGATCGTAGCATAATAGTTGCATTGATCTGAGCCCCACCCCTGCGTCGACCCATCGTAGACTGTCTAATAGCAAACGCAAATGTCAGGTTTTGAAGGCGAGCAACTTCAACCAGACTGCCTGCTCGAGACAGAGTAATGAAAACCTGTTTGTTTTTTGCTCTAGTTTTTATTATCATTATACAATTCGGCATTTAAAAAATCCTTCGGGTTATCGTGTCCAGGCAAATGGATTTGGAACAAGCTGCTTATCCCACGCCCTGTCCAAAGGACACGCATTATTACCCTTAAATGCAGTTGCTGAGTCATCATGCAAGGTTGTCGAAGCCCACCTGAACTTTATAGCAGTGGGATGACGCACAAGTGAGGTTTTACCTGTTTGGAAAAGCGGGTTCTGTTAGAAGGCTCTCATGTCCACGTTATAGTGGTCCAATTATATGCAACCAGAAGTATTCTCCCTTTCTGTGAGTTTGCACTTGAACAAGCAGCACCGTCCACCTCCGGCGCCACGCCAAGCAGCAGTGCACGTGATCGCATTTCTTCATCTGCCTCTGGGACACCATACCATAGACACCTAGCAAGCGATATTGGCCAATTGAGTAGTCAAGTCGGCATTGACATACTTCCACATGACATCTATTCATTTAAGCCAACATCACCCTTGGGGTCAGATACGCATGCAGGCCAAGAACTTGCTGTGCGTCGAGGCCATGGATCATCACTGCGTCTCTGTACATAAAATTCTTCTCTTCCCATTATTTTTATTCCCAAACCTTCACAGATCGTGGCATTATAATTGCAGTGGTTGGAGTCCAACCCATTTCTAGACCTCCCTGTAGAATAATAGTAAACACAAATGTTGGACTGTCAAGGCAAGCAGCACCAACCAGATAGCCTGCCCGCGACAAAGATACGAAAATGTATTCAATTTTTTTGTTTTATTTTTTACTAGCATCGTACTTTACGTTCATACCCTCGGCTAGTTTATTTTGTTCAGGCACGAGCTTATTAGTTTACGACTCGGTGAAAGAACACGCTGTTTTACCTATAATTGTGGTTGCTTGGTTATCCTACAATGTTGACTAAACCCACTTTGAAGCATAGTTTTCCCAATGAGAACTTGAAAATAGTAATGCACAATTTTAATGAATCCATAAAATTTCATGAGTGCACGTCAGTTGCATCCACTTAGTGCATTATAGGTTCATTAACAAGAAAATTACAAAATTGAGTTTGTACAGAAATGTCATAGGTCATAATCACTAAGGCTAATTAAGGCTAATTAGTAAAGGATGAAGGTTAAACGAGGTAGGGGGGAAGGGAACAGGTAAATTGGGTTGCGGGAATAAAGGGGGGCAGGGGAATGCGCAATCTGGGGGCCTGTAGTTACCAAGGCATTTTTCATTACTATTTTCAAGTTCTCACCGGGAAAACTGTGCTTCAAATTTCTGAAACAGCACCTCCCATTGGATACCATCAAGTCTTTGGAAAGACTTTTGCAATTAGTATGTCGAATAACAAAGGAGAATACACGAATTGAATTTCTACAGAATTTTCTAATAACCAAGGAATACCCTTTTGAGTTTTACAAAGTTCTTTGAAGTGGGAAAGTACGCCCAATCTTCAAAAACCTCAACTAACTCACACAATCTAAAAAAAGGATTTTATTCAGTCGTTGGATTATGACAAATCTCTTTTTCATCAGGCCAATCACATTCTAGACAAGATTGTTTTTTATTGTTGGTGCATATTCATAAAACATGCATAGATCATACAACGGAAGACCAGAGAAACGTTGCGCCGCAAACTATTCCAGTCACTTTGTAATAAGACTACCAAGGAGATCTTCCCTTCAAACTCGGATGAATTTATCGTGAATCTTTCTGATATCCAACTTAATAAGTTGCAAACAGAAGCCCTTTCATTAAGACTTGATTTTTTCTTGCTGAACAATCGAATAAGTCCTGAAGACGTTGAAGATCAATTCGAAGATTTATGCTCTCAAATGGCCGACCTTAAACCTAGATACATTGACGATCAAAGATGGATGAAAGCAAAATTTGTGGACATTGCCTATCAGTACCGGAGAGCTCCAATAACACAACGTTCTCCTACAACTAAAGATGATACAATTGCTTTATCCCATGTGAAACGCCACAAAGAAATAGTTATTTCTAAACCGGATAAAGGGCATGAAGTAGTTATTATCAATTGCAAGGACTATACCAATAAAATGAAAGCCATCTTAAATGATTCTAGCAAATTTCGTCTAGAATCGAAAGGCAAAGATGAAACAAAGGCATTAGAAGATTCAGCTTGGAAAAGTAGCAAGCTTATGTTGGAAAATAATATGATTGGAACCACAACTGCTTCGTCGCTAAAACTCAGAGGTTCCTATATCCCACGACTCTTTGTTTTACCGAAAACCCATAAAAGCGGCATTCCTTTAAGACCTATTCTTTTCACCCTTTCATAAACTAGCGCATTGGCTAGTAAAGGAATTGGAGCCAATTCGCCAAACATTTTCCAAATTCACATTAAAAGAGAGTTTACAGTTTATTGATGAGATCAGGCAGCTTAATATACACGACAAATGTATGATATCCCTGTAGGTTGAGTCCTTGTTTACCAACGTGCCGTTGGATGAAACCATAGACATTATTTGTGCTTATTCATCTGACACACGCCTGTCCGCGCAATTACTACGGAACTTCCTGCAACTGTGTACCAAGAATGTCCAATTTCTGTTTGATGGCCAATTCTATCGACAAATTGACGGAGTCGCAATGGGAAGCCCGCTTGGACCAACCTTTGCAGACATATTCATGGGCCATCTGGAAGAAAAAGTACTCGCAAAATTGCACCACACAACACTCTACAGACGATATTTAGACGATTTTTTCACGATTTTGGAGAACCTGAAAGAAGCTGAGGAATTATCGTCCACAATGAACAGGCTGCATCCAAAGATTAAATTTACTATGGAACCAGAACGAGCTAACCAACTGTCTTTCCTCGATATCCACTTGTCCAGACTGACAGATGGCTCCATTTCATGGAGAATCTACCGCAAGAATACCTGAAAAGGTCAGTATTTACATTATCTAAGTTTTGTTCCCATTCAATAGGAACGTAACGTGGTATGTCACCTTTTTCAGAGGACTAGAAAAATCTTTTTTGAGAATATTTTGGACGCAGAATTAGGCTGTCTCAAAGATACTTAACTGAAGCGTGGATATCCGCCTCAGTTTAAAGAAAAAATATAGCAAACCCTTGCGACCCAAAATGAACGAAAATTCAGCTCCTAAACAGCCAGTATTTATATCCTTGCCCGTCAAGGGTGATAACATCGTTAATACTATAAAGAGGCGCCTACTCAAGGCTATAGAAAGAACCTTATACGCCGCTGAACTTATATTTTGCTCTCCAACAAAGCTCTTGCCAACGCCTTGTGTTAAGGATGCCTTACCTTTGCACGCCACCTCCAACTGCGTTTATGAATTCACATGCACTTGTGGATGCAAGTACATAGGGCGAACGCAAAGGCAATTGGCAGCCAGAGCCAAGGAGCAGCTGCCTAGTTGGTTATTCAAGAAAGAAAACTGATCCCCTTGTTCCTCTAATACAGAACACTTGTTGGACACGGGTCATTCTGTAGACCCTATTACTTCATTTCTAGTTCTTGTTCGAGCACGAACATCTCGAATCTTGCACTACCTGGAGGCAGCCTGTATAAGCGGCTTTAAACCGGACCTATGCAAACAGTTGGAGCATGTGGTTAAGCTGGCCTTGCCTTGGTAACTACAGGCCCCCAGATTTGCGCATGCACCTGCTCCCCCCCCCCCCCCTTAATTGTCGCAACCCAATTTCCCTGCCACCCCCACCTCGTTTAACCTTCCTCCTTTACTAATTAGCCTTAGTGATTATGACCTATGGCATTTCTGTACAAACTCAATTTTTGTAATTTTCTTGTTCATGAACCTTTAACGCACGGAAAGGATGCTACTGACGAGCACTCATACAACCACTTCAACGTTGTAGCAGTAGGATGATGGCAAGAATCCACATCTGTCAACATGTTTTTCTGCATTGGACGTCCGGCCGTATCGACGAACTGACAGTGACCTATAGCGGATAATTGTATTGAAGTCCATGACTTACTGTACGACCCGCATATTCGGTCCCCACTTATGACATACACAGCCAGAGTAGTTAAGCATAAATGACCACTCTCTCTGGGCAATAATGGGTGCTTCGTGTTGAAAGATTCGAGAACGACAAGCTCCCTTAACTCTTTGATGAACGATCGCAAACCGTTAGCGGAACTCATTTTCCCGCTCCGCCTTGGGCCTCATTTCGCAGGCCGTGACAGCGGCTAAAAGTCATAAGCAGATACTATTTCCAGCACAGACATGGGAGACTTGAATGGCCATTTGTGGTTTATTATTTGTCGCCGGCCAGTCATACACAACCTCAAGATGTGCACCACTCTGGCAATAACAACTGCCCTAGACTAATAGCCATTACGATATTTGTCAGGGGCCAACAAATGAGGCCCAAGGTATAGGTAGAATGGGCTTTGAGTCGTCTGTGAACGTTCATCAACGTTTATTAATATCTCCACACGTTAACTGGGAAGGCAGCCAGCACGTGCCTCAATAGTTAGGGGTAAGACTCTGATCAAAAAGGTTGCGAGTTCGAGCCTCGAGCGGCGCATTAGCGGGTGTTGGGAATGACGGCTTGACGACACTTAATAAGCCAGAGATATCCAACCCAGTATCTTTTGTCTTTGCTGGCACTATTTGTTGAAAATGTACATTGTTAATCTAAATTTTACCTGTGAATATCTAATTAAACAACAAAAGGCCTTCGTCTTTAAAGAAAGATTTTTACCTTCCAGTATTCAAACTAAACATTTTCAGCAATCCAAGTGAATAAGCCCTTAAATAATGTAAAGATATGAAAATATGCGTATTGCATTAGTATCATGCTTAATTATAGATGTCAATCAGAATATACAGAAGTCTTCGCTTATTAGGCCTACCTCTGGCCCAGACCAAATTGGGCTTAATAAGCGGAAGGTGTATAAACCGGAGGGTCCTAGTTCGTGATTAACAAACTCAGGATAGGCAGTATACATTACAAACGTACCGCATTATGTGAAGAGCTTGGTTATGCACAAGAAAAGAATGCTGTTTGTCTGTATTTTACAAAGTAAAGAAAAAAGAAAATAATTTGCGACACGCTTCAAAAACGGTCTAGCGTCAGTTGTTTTGGGGGAAACTTCACTCGCAAGTGCTCTATGATGCCCTCCTCCAGGCACCAGAAATCGTCGCGCACGCAGAGAGATGAGAATCTCACTTTATCTTGATGGCAAACTGGGCTTTTAAGCCGGCGACTGGGCTTATAAGCCGGCGAGTTTTGCTATGTAAAATTCCATCCCAAGCTGATTTGGTCTTAATACGGGGATGGGCCTATTAACCGTGGGCTTAATAATCGGCGACTACTGTGCTGTAGTGTCACCTAAAATTTGTTCAATAACGACTTCTGGAAATCTCGAGTTATAAGCGACTGTTCGACACGCAACTCGTTCGTTAGTTCATGAGTGTTTGTATAGTAAATTCGTGGATTGAAATCGGACTGTTAGGCTTGGTGTTCTATAAACCCGAGCGACACAAGCTGGTTGCACATCCTGTTGCTTTTAAGTTTATGATAGGAGAACCACGAACGTGCATTAAATAGTAGGTGCCATTTTCGGCCAGAGCAGCACCAATTTCAAATTAAGGCAGGAGGCTTTATTTGCGGGAATTGATCTTAACAATATGCAGGCGAGGATACATTTGATTGTCACTGGGGAAGAGAGTGGCCTTTTGATAAACCGTTTAACATAGAATGACTAAGTTAAGTATTCTGGATGCTGAGATCGACGAGACGAATCGTTGTGTTTATGTCGAAGACAAGCTATAAGTCTGCCACGCAAGTGTTAGGTAAGTACCGCCCTCTTTTCTTTACCTATTTGCGGTCTATTTAAGCTTTCCGTGCTCAAAAAAAGCATGTATAAAATGTACTACCAGGGGAACATCTGCTAATTTTCAACAGAAACGTTTTGTTCATTTATGAATTTTTGGCATGTAAGAAAAAAGCCGAAGGATAACCTTTAAATGGCATTCATAACAAGACCTTAATATGAAATGATCAACTTAAATTATCCTATAATTGTGAAGTTCTCTTGAATATCGCATAAATCACACGTTTAAATATTCAATTTTTCGAAAGCTGATTTTTTATAAGTAAAAAAATGATATTAAAGGACCTTTATTTTATTTAGAAACGCATTTAGCTATTATGACTACTGGGATGTATTAGAAGTAAAACACTGCATAATCTTTTCGTAATTGTTCTAGCCTGCGGCCGCCAGTATCCAACTTTAAACATAATTTTGTTCAGGTCTTTGATTACCCACTGGATACTGACAATAGAATCAAGGTAACATGTATACTACATTATAATTAAAATTCTAATCTTATGACACTGTAAACCTTCATAAGTGCAGCAAATGATGCAATGCATTTCATATAAGCAAATTACAAACTTATTTCTTAGAAAACAAAAACCGGCAAAAATCACCTTCAGGTAAATGAAACTATATGATAACTATAAAGGGCTATATAACACATCGAATTGGACGCGATGTACACAAACCTCAGGGAAGCATGGAAGGTACGACAGCCTATCCGGACTAGAGGAAGCAAAAACCAGCCACCACCGACCATATAATTTCATGCGGGTGACAACAATTTTTTCCCCACTGACCGCACAATCACATGCGGGTGACGATTATTGACTATTTTCTTACCCACTATTTAACCTTCAGTCAGCTATCATGTTTAATTAACAGTTTCGTACAATTTCCATCCATCTGACGACTTGGTGTACCAGCGTCGCAAATTTAAGTTATAAACCACAGCTTCCCAAAGAACTCCTTCTACTGAATTATAGTATAATTATTCGACCCAGCCATTTTCAAGGAAATCCAATATGAAAAAGGTACAAATACTCATATAAAAAGAGCAACCGTCCTTTTAAAGAAAAAAGGTAATGCAAGCTACTATAAATGGCAAACAAATGGCACCATAAGCAAAATTGATTTTACTTCATCCTCAAAAAATTCGCTTCAGGAACCAAAAACTATTATTTAGCGTGATAGCGATTAGCACGTCTGCAGCTTGATGCATAAAAACAATAAGGCATTTTGATTTTGTACGGTTTTAATGTTATGGCCTACAGCACAGAGGTTTTCAATTGACTTCCCAACGAGAGAAGGCAAGCAATAAAAGTTAGCATGAGGTCACAGGTCGAGAGGACGACCAGCGATTAAAACAGTAGAGCATAGCTGGAAGCAATCAAAATGCAATCAAAATCAGTTCATTTAATGTTTGAACATTTTTCAAGTTTAATAAGCGACTTCGTTTTGGAAGTGATAGCTTCCGTTGTGTCTTCTTGAATCCCTGAAATATCAGTTATTAATTTTTAATGTTAAAGTGTTTGTATAAGCTGAACAATAAAATAAATTCATTGGTGTTTTGTTAATCATAACCAGTAAACGAAATCCTACACTGAAAATACCACGTAAGTGGTCAATGTCCGTAAGTGCGGTCTTTTGCAGTTAGATTAAGACTTAACAACGAAAAATTAACTTCAAAACGGAGATGCAACATTATTTCGATCATGGTTAATTTTAAGAGTTTTCTGATAGTCAATGTCTTTCCAATGAAATTATTATGCATCAGTTTGCTGACAACGTTTTCCATAATTCATATTTTTGGAAGTAAAGTCGAGATCACGTTTGCTATTTTCTGTCTGCTGATGTACATCCTGAAGGTTATATCCAATGTTTTCCCCTTCGTGGCAATTAGTTGCTCCCCTTAATCTACAGTCGTTATTGTCATTTATATTTTAATAAGGGCTCCGCTGTACGATAATAATTTCACCAAAGAGTGGATGCGTGGCTGCTGAATAATCAGTCACACACTTAATATTGTGTCCGCTCTGTGCTTAAATTTCCGTTTGTGAGTAAAAAGGACACTTGACAAGTGCTGTATGGTGTGCTTGAGGGAAGGCCATCGCAAGGCTGTTTGGAAAGTACATCAATATAAACCAGAAAAATAAGAAAACGCTAAAACGATGCAAAGTCTCTTTTTGCCACTTTGTGTTGCAGAATCTCACAAAGATTTTCAATCTGTTAATTAATTGAATGGACAGAATTTTTTTCTTCCTTAACCTAATATGTTTATATACTTCTGGCGCTGCAGGATTTTGGCAGGGCTTGCAAAACGCCAGCTATAAATAATCCCATGTGTTGTTTTTTATCCAACTACACGTAGGCTCTTTTCTCGAAATCGGAAATACGTTATGCTAAAAAACTCGCTGCATCTGGATCTACGCAGTTTCCTGCAACTAGAACAGGTTTTTAGCTTTCCAGCCTTCGTAAGATTTCTGTTAGCGTCTGTAACCTCGATCTACACAGATCTATTTTGCTTACTTTTTTAGTTTTAGCAGGGAAAGTCTCGGCAACTATTGGTGGCACTTTTCTAAACGTGGACGCTTAGTACTAGGATGATATAGATAAAACAGTTCTATACAAATTTTATATGGATAATTCGGGATCTTGTTATGGCAACTCAATTAGTAATTTGCATGGACTCCACCAATTTCTTGATGACAGGATTATTCAACTACTTATACGATCAGGAATGTACTTCCTCAAACAATGTTTTTCAAAACTAATCTACTTTCTGATATTACAGTCAGGTGAAATAATTAGGCGTTCATCAAAAGGACCTTTTGTGTGGCACATATTTCAGAAAAGCTTGTTCTCGCACAACAACATATTCCACACAAAACAGGGCGTTAGCCGATCGTTTCTTTTCGGATATTTGGGCTGTTACTGTCCGTTTTGGGCCTTATCTCACATGGGCTGGCGCACAAAAACATAATCAATAATTGAACTGTAGTGGGTACACTCAACGTGTGCTTTTTGTCTGTGTGACCACCCTAGATGGTAAACAGAGAACTTTTCACGACGAAAGGTCTAGCCCAACTATACTACTCCTTAATTAAATTGCGTCGTCAAACAACCCTCCACTTGTAAAGTTGCTTTGAATAAAATTAATTAATGTGACTCTAAGTGTATTCCTTATGCAAGCTGGGCGATTGTCATTATAGGATGCGAGAAAAATCAGCTGACGCTATAGTCTGTACAGCAATTTACATAAGCACTGACAAGTGGAAATTAAAGAACTGCGGCTCCGCATATTTTTGGGAGTTTTTAGAACCTACAGAACCAGCTAGTGGACTAAATAGCAAATGTGGTATTATCTGCGCGTATCGTCCTGTAAGTGGTGCCTACATCGTGAAAAGCCGGACAAATATAAACGCATTATGTTTGGGAAAGAAGAGGTTTTTCCTCATAAGAAATAATCAGAATCAAAATCCATGTGATTTTCTGCAATAAAAATCGCGAATAAAAGACGTTAATTTGTTTTAAATTGCTCCTTTGTTAATGGTGTTTACCCAAAACAATCTTGCGAGGGTCTGCCATCAAGCAATTACTGTAGCTTCCCAGCACACTGTGCAATATGTTTATATTGTCTATATTCACATAACATGCGACCCGAGAATGTGTCAAAATCAAGTCTACATTTAACAGCAAAAACCGTCTGGGCGTTCATGTTTTATGCAACAGCTTTTCACAATGACTTTAGGCTGAGTTTTCTGAAAAAAAACACCGAGGAACCTATAATTTTTTACAAAATATGATAAACACTTCTTTTTGGAAAACATTTACTCATATATCAAGGTTTCAACAAGGTGCAATGGACACCATCACTATAAGAAAGTAGCCATTAATTATACTTTAGAAATGTTCATGCACGCTAAATGATCTTTTTTGATTGCACATTATAGGTATGCTCGACTGTTTTAATTGCTGGTCGTCCTCACGACCTGTGACCTCATGAGAACTTTTATTACTTGACTACTCTCGTCGGGGGTGTCAATTGAAAACCTCTCTGCTGTAGGCGTTAGCATTAAAAACTGCAACTTTTCGCTGCATCATTTTAAAAAATAGTCAAGCCTCAGGCTTCTTCAGATTTTCGTGATGGAATTCTGAAAAAAATGCGACACAACAGATGCGTTTAGATCTATAGTATATCCTTTCCATAGCTTTACTTTCCCTGAATATGTACGCCTCTGACTGAGTCGTGTGATGACATAGCGTCTACAAGAGATGCCTGCTGAATGCAAGGTCAACCGTCAACTGAGAACCCAATCATTCGGCCTTTGCCTTAAAAACTGCTACGCGTCGTTTGTTAAAGTGCAGGTTATTTACGTGCCAAACGTAAACCTAAAAACTGGCAATTACCTCAGCATGTTACGGATTGCAAGATCAGTAATGAGCTAAGCAAAGGCTGGCAAGGTAACTTGATTAATTTTGTTTGGCTGGAGGTCCAAATATGTGTTTTGCAGCTATCTGAGCAACGTAAATTTATGCATTCTTCCGGTGATACAGTGATTTCAGAATATTTTTAACTTGTTTCTTGATATCGATGAATGTAAACCCTTTAAAAGGGATCGTTAGACTTTTCTGTCTCGTTGTATATTAACAAAAATTAAAAAAACTGTCTTAATGACTCGGAAAACCTACATAGGTAGTGTTACAGAATGCATAGTTGTCAGTGCAATCCCTTTAGAGTTTAGTGGTTTAAAGCATCTGCATATTTCCGGTCACAGGTGCAAAACCTTTTCGTATGGCGTATTTATAATGCGGGCATTTAGTAGTAAGTAATGTGTCTTGTAAGTTCATACATTAAGAGTGTCGCACGGGTTTGAAATATTTTACAATTTATGAGGTCAAAGTTAGCTGCAAATAATGTCAAATGCATACAGTCGATAGTTCTTGCTTTGGACCTAATGCAACATATAATTCGCTCACTTGCCGGAGGAGACAGTGTTACCAGGAGTGATTGACAGCACCCTAAAGAACGTAGCATTAAAGCAATTGCCGTGTCTCTTGCTCTGTTTACTCAAGTACGCACTTCGGAAAAAAGCTGGTGTTCCACCGCTTGGATGGTTTATACATCCGTTTCCTAAGCACGCGAAAGGTGATAAAGACCGCAACTAAGACCTTGTTAAAGATATGGAGCAGGTCTGAACAAACACTTGACTAGAGGACTTACCGCGTTTGTTTGACATGAACACAATTGGCCGTCTCGTGGACCTCAGCCTGTATCCAAAACCCTTAAATTGGTCCCTCCCTGCTATCGGATTTCCCTACAAGACGACTCTCTATCCTTGTGACAATCAAACGGAGTACTCAGAGGCCTCACTTTCCAACTGTGAACATGGATTCACTTAGTACCGAAACCTCTCTGAATCCGACATTGACACTGACTCTTGCTTTATTTATTCTTTTCTTTACAACAACAGGATATATAACTGTTTTGCGTTATCCCTGTTTGTTGGCCTCCAAATCCACTGGTCCACTTTCAATACATTTATTATGTAAACAGAAATTCATCAACCTACAAACGAGTTGCATATCGAATGGCCATCGTAACTTGAAATGTCTGGAATTCGTTATTCAACGTATTTTTACGTGGCACTACAGTGTATTCAGATTAAAATCCTTAATTAAGCATGATACTTTTGCCAAACGCGTGTTTTCATTACGTTACTCCTAAGAATAATATAAATATTTTACAGGGTTTTAGTTTAGACAAGAGACTGTTGTTATAAATTTAAATATTCACAGGAAAAATTCGAATTTCTAAGGAGCTTGTTGTTTGCCAATTTTTTTAAATTTTGAGCTCTTAGTTTTGCCCACAGAGAGGTAAACTACTGTACCTACATGTCACGTGGGCAAGCAGCTGTAATGCTGATTTCACAGGGAGCCTTGGGTTTGAACACCAGCCGCTGCTTTAGGTCACCCTCGGTTCGTCGTGCTAGCAAGACGTCCAATGGAGACAGATCTGTTTACGTATATGAATTAATGCTATAAGATAAAGCGTAATGCACACTACTTTTTGGTCGTCATCCCGCTGCAGCAACGTGGTATTGGGCTTCAAAAACCCTGCATGATGACTCAGGTTAATGCTGCGTGGTTCTCAGTCAGGGCGTGGGATAAGCAACTTGTTCCAAACATCTATGAGTACACAAGATTAACTGTAAGAATTTTTTAAACACCAAAGTTAATGCTGCTAAAAAAACTGGAGCAAAAAGCCTGACAAATTTTCCTACGTCAATCTCGAGCAGGCCTTGACAACCTGAAATTTTGTTTGCTACTAGGCAGTCTAAAATTACTCGACACAGGGATGCAGATCATACCAGTACAAATGTAATGCTGTGATCCGTGCTGTTAGTGAAGGAGAAAGCCCAATATGAGTTGCATATTCTGTATAGAAACAGGGGTACTGGTCAGAGGACCTCCGGACAGAAAGTTCTAGACATGCGCGCTCATCTGTCCGCAAGTGTGATTTGAGCGTTCGTGAATTAACTTAATGCGGAAGTTAGTCAGTGGCGACTTCATCAGTTGATTGGTCGATATCAGTTGTTGGACGCTTCTGATTGGTTGTTTTACGTGGTAGATGATGAACAGCGGTCACGTGAACTATTGCTCGACGTGGCGCCTGAGGTGGACGGCTCTGCTAGTTCAAGCGCAACCCCACAGAAAAGAAATACACTTCTGGTTGCATACAGTTGGACCGCTATAAGGTGGACATTAGTGCCCCAAACAGAACCCGCTTTGAAGCAAGACAGAATAGCAGAATTTAATCGCGTGAATAAATTTCGAGAGCGCTTTTCAGCTGCTTCCGCTCCGTGCATGAACAACGAAATATTAAGAGAACACATCAATTTGAATTTACACAAAATCGATAAAAGCAAGGTCGTATCAGCGTGGCAAGTGGCCAAAAGTTATGTCAACTGTTAAACTTGGGACCAAAGAAATGGGGGGAAAATTTAACGAAATAACGGTGTGGTATGTATTTACCACGGCAGTTGAAGATTGACTACATGGTCTAGTTGCTTACATAGGTCGGGTTTCTCCCGCCGTATGTAGGATGCTTCCATCTAGCGTAAGGTCCGGGACAAACGTACTTGCTGATTGCCGGCCTTCTGGGCTTTTGGCAAACTTGTGCAACTCATTGGACCCAGCTGTACAAAAAATGTGGCCACCTCTGTGGGATTTGAACCCAGATCAGAAAGGGAAAGGCTACAGTAAATGGCTGTTTTCCCCACAACGCGGCTTTATGGGTTTGAGGTATGAACTCTCTATGAAGTTAAAGCAAAAGTACTCAATATTTTTTCGCCCCAACTACCGCCGCGTTCTGCTAAAAGGAAATGGTAGAATATTATATCGGACACCGAAAAAAGCTGAACTGACTGATTTTGCATGTTAATAATGTTGTCTTGAAATACATAATATAACATATACTCAATTTGTCCACTTACTTATTTCTGAACTTTTATGCATCTCTGCTATCTACTTTTTCCGATATTAACATGCCTTTTTCACTTGCTTGCAAAACAGGGGCACAGCGATACTCTTATTTGACTTGAGGGAGTTGCATTTGGCAACACTAATAGCAGACCATCAGATGGTCACCATAACCTTCGACCGATGCAACTTCGGTTTCGCAAAATATTTGGACGCCTCGTCACACGCCAGTAATTGCACTGAGCGCTCACAATTATCCCTAAGTATCCAGTTTTAGTCATTGTCACTTGCAGTGTAACCGGCAAACTAGCACCTGGAGCTCAGAAAAACATGCAAAAAAATCTTAAGAAGTGTAGCACAATGTAGTTCTATTTAAAACAGTTTAAAAAACGCAAAATACAATCTAATTAGGCTTGGTGTATAGACGTTCACCATTAGTTTACGGGACTCACCATTCACGTTCTGCCTTAAGGCTCAATCTTGAACCTAACCAGCAGACGCACAGAGGCTAGTATAAAATTGTAATCATTGATTGTTCAAAGGCTCACTTACCTACCGGACTTTAAAGCTCACCCGGATATCTTATAAGTTAGCCCATATTAAGTCTAGGACGCGCGTAAGGTCATATTCCCATATTTTACGCTTGTCGCAATAATAAGATGCATGTCAGCTATTATTATAATTCAAGGAATATAATAGTAGAACATACTATCATTTGGCTTTACTTATTTTGCTAACAGTAATAAGCACTCTAAGCAGTGACATATTACCTCTAGCAGCTGTATCGTAGTTCAAAATTAGTAAAATGTGACAGCTTTTGGCGGACAGAGGGGAGAGGGCGGAAACCAAGGGAAGTCCTGTTGTGATCTGGGCTTCAAGCAGACTAGCATACTCAAAAGTGCGGGCTCCTTGTTAAGATTGAGGGAATATGAGCTGAGCTATGTTTTTCACCAGCGCCACTTCTGATAAATAGTAACGCGATGTAAGTACCAGTACTCCTAACGCACCACTGCATTGCTGGCTAGTAGTAGTATAAACAGGAGTGGTTGTATTGGTCCCGGCCTTCTTTAGGCTGTATTGACATCAACTGAATTTGAGGGAGAGTAGATAAAGCGGAAGTACTTGCTCAAGTTGTACTGTCACTTAGCACTAAGATAGGCGATATTTTCTGGCTTGCACTGGAGAAAGCGGCCAACATAGGATCTGATCTGGTGTTTTTGACCCATATTAAGGATATAGAGTGCAATTGGCCGTCTGCTATCACTTTTAACTAACACCTATAATCATTCACCTTCACTGTACCAACCTATTGGTGCATATGGTGGACTTGCT
Organism: Ligula intestinalis; assembly: GCA_036362985.1. Taxonomy (NCBI): domain Eukaryota; kingdom Metazoa; phylum Platyhelminthes; class Cestoda; order Diphyllobothriidea; family Diphyllobothriidae; genus Ligula; species Ligula intestinalis. The sequence continues at coordinate 27,016,311 of JAYGXS010000009.1, read as the reverse complement.
CGAAATCGATTGCCAACCAATCATCAGTATAAACTGCAGATAGGCATTGCTTAAAAGGGCAACGGACCAACAATGGTCATTTCTGGCTTATAGGCTGTCTTTCTAAAATCCTATCCAAATTAAAAGCTTAGACCACTCGAAGCCAGAATCCACGACCAGCTGATTAGATGTGTAAAGTTCTAATACAAATTCTAAGCCAGAACGGGATGAGTAAGTCCTGTAACCGACGCGTTAGCGTCTTTATATCAAGATTATTATTCCCGATAGGAAAAAATAATCACGCAAAGTTAACGAAACTAAAACGGATTTTTTAGCTGAAAACATTGCATACAAGCTACTTCACCTGAACAATTGGGAGTTAAAGAATTTGTTATGACGGCCCTCGAACAAAAAAACTATTTAATCACCAAAGGAAATTTCAACAGAGAAAGTATTACTGATTTTGGACGACACATTTTGCCCAGTGAATCGGGATTTCTCGATGAATTCCGTTCCAGTCTGGTAGGATTCACAGTTAGTCCTTTTTTAAATAATCCTTTACCAGCAAGAGCATATTGTAAGGTTGCTGTTAATTTGATTGTATCGATGCACCACGATGGATGAAAACTAGTTTTGGACACAACATCACCCCAGCTGCTCCGAGAATAGATACTGGTCACTGAAAACTCCAACAAAAACGGGGAGTTTCATATCGACACCATTGTTTCCTTTGTACACTTTTTTGGTTGCCGCCAGTTTCTTTCCTGGTGGTCAGATCTAATGGAAGAAGCGATGCTGGGATATTGCAATTTCATCGCATGTATTTGCTTATTTTAAACCCCTAGTTCATATCAGGCCAAATGAACGTTGAGCAAGCATATGACTGTTAAGCGTTCATGTATCGTTCAGTCAGTTGCCACCAGTGGTGCCGCAGCCTGATGAATGTCCATTCCCAGGCTGCTCATAAAAACCATTATTTTCCAATGGTAGTGAAGAGGGTCAGTTAGTGGAGCAGTCCTTATTTTAGCCATCTAGGACAGTAGGCAGTAGGAAGGAGTCATAGTTTGCGCCATCATAATCAGGCAACAAATGGGTTTCGACCCTAGTCCCTGGTAAATAGACCGTCCATACACATGTCCTCAAAGTTATAGCAAATCTCCATAATTTATTTGAGAAACTTGTACAAACGGTGACCACCTCGGCAAGATTTAGACCCACAGACAGGCTACAGTAGAGGGTTGTTGTTCCCATAACGTGTACTTACGTGTTTAAGGTATAAATTTCCTATGAAGTTCAAGCAATTGTTTTGGCCTCAGCTGCCTCTGCCTAATGCTGAAGGCGATGTGACGTTTCTCGGAAGATACTGGCCGTTTTAAGAGCTAAAGTCTTAGTCTTGAAATCTTTTATATTAGATAGGCTAAGTTGGGCAAACTACCTTAAGTATGTGTCTTCCATATTCATGGATCGTTATTGTCGATGGACAAGAATACTTATGCCTCCTCGACAAAAATCCAGTACCTTCCTTGTAATAAAACTTTTAATTGGGCATCCATTTTAGTTTTAAACTTGAAAGTTTTGTCGTACAAAAAGGGTCAATAGTCATGAACAACTGGTACTCCGTGTGTAAACGATCGAAGGACTTTTAGAGTAAGGCAAAAGAAGTTCAAGTAATGCAGCTCATATACCCCTATTCCCTGAATTTTGTCCTACTAAAATGGTGGTTATGGGGGTTTTGGTAATGGGGGAATAGTATAGGCGCTGAAAGACATTTGTATAAGTTAGCAAACGTGGAAGAATGCAGTTAATTTTTTTTCCCGCAGCCACTGGAAATACGTTGTGTTTCGCATGTAGATTGACAATGTGCCCGAAGTTTCGCACAGAACGGTAAGTTGTATCTCAGGTAAGTTGAAGTTAAAGACCTCCTAATCACCCTTTCTATCTTTTCAGGGATTCCAACAAACCTGTGATTTGATGATCAGGTTTTCCCGCAATAAATTAAAGAATAATACAGATTATGGATACAAATCAGCGACAATTCTAAATGCAATAAAATAAAAATTTATATAGCAATGTTAAAAGAATATTCCACTGCTCAGCCTAATTCCCCAACCATAAAACCCCTTAAACCCCCATCTTCGTAGAAAAATGCTGGACCTAAGAATATATAAGGTGCGCTTCTAAAACTACTTTTGCCCAAAGTGTAGTAATGTCTTAGATCCTAAGTCACTGTGTCTCTATAGTGTCAGCCATATGGTTACGGGGAACAGAATCGAGCAAGGTCCGTTCCCTGGTGCAGGTACTATTTTCCCTCGTAACTATGCCCTTATTCGAGCTAGTTGCAGCCAATATCTAGTTGATATTCTTATTTGCCTTGCGAGACCTGTCAAAAACAACATTAACAGCAGACCATCAGATTGGAACCGCAACCTTCGGCCGATGCAACTTCGGTTTCGGAAAATGTTCGAACATAAAGTACTTCATGCTCTGACTTATGTTTATTTCAACAGCTGTTTCAAACTTGTCATCGCCATGGGTACATACATTTCTCCGTCATTCTCTGAGATTCCTTTTACCATTATGGAACTTCGAAAATCACCTTAATACTCTCCGATCACATTAACAAAACTCTTCCCATGCTTCATTTATATTGGCGGATGGTTAAAAAGCAATCTGGCTGAGTTTGTTCGCATGGAAAAAGGGTTATAGGACAACTTCTTTTTAAATTTTCCTTATAAACTACTTGTTTGCTTCAGAATTAGACTATTAAAAATGATATTGGAATAAAAGAGCATTTAACATTGGTTCTAAATCAGGTAAACCATTTTACAACAACTGCAAACATGACAAATTACTTTCAATTTTTAAGATCGGCTACCAGACTTTTTAGGACAGCCAAATATTTTAGTTCCAAGTCCTAGAGACGAATGGCAAGCGTTTACTTAAGCCGATATTCGCTGGTGAGTAAGCTGCACCTGACTGCAAATAAGGTGAACAAAGTGCTCAAAACACCACGCCTGCCAATTATATTCAAATGCTTGCAACCGCACTGTGGTCCATTTTCATGGGTCACAAAACATAGAAAGGCTTGTCGTAGCGCTGTTTAACCTAAAACATCGGATGCCTAGAAAACTAGTCCTTACTAACGCGTGTAATATCTCCAATGGTAACAATATCAATTCCACCCGTTATGCAAAATAATTTTTTCTCCCTCCCTATTTCCACTGATTTTTCGAACCAGGCAGATGGTCATTTGCAAGGAGCATGTTTTATTGACTGATGAAAAAATCATCTGCAGCCTCTGGACAAAGAGACATGAGGATCATCAGCCACGTAGTGTGGTGCAGGCTTGCTTGCAAAGACCACCACTTTGTACGCAAACAAACTTATTTAGATTCGCAAATGGACGCTCAATAAGCGATTGTAGGGGTCGCTATTCCCGTTGTTCCCTAAAGCTCACGCCTGAACCCTACCACAAAACACACAGTGGCTAATATTATAGGCAGAATGATATTCCCGAAAAATACAAGGAAAACTGGATATACCATTTTCAGTGTATCGGCCGTAATCAGTTATTCATGTGGTAAACTACCCGAAGCTGCATGATAAAAGTTCAAACATCTCACCCAAGCCCTAAGACTGCAAGGTCGAAACAGTCCTGTAACCGATCGGTGAACATCCATCTGCCAAGGTTCACACTCTCGACCGAAACCGGCATGACAACGAGCCTATGACTCTATGGGTTAGGGCATTGGGCTTAAGATCAACAGGTCACGAGTGTGAGCCTCGTGTGGTGCATCACTTGAGGTTGGATATGGCTGGCTCACGATGGCTACTAGGCCAGAAATGACCAATTTAATCTCGCGTGGATTTTTGTACCAAACTCTTTAAGGCTTCTCATGATCTCATTCTATCAAACAGCTATATATTTTAGGCGGATAGCATTGCCGACGGGCGGGGCATCAGTCGCACGCCAAATTGCTAGCGAGACTTTAGAATGTTCCCTAAGACAGAACGGCGCGAATGAATTACCTTTAGCAATTGATGAGCTTTCATTAGCACGTATATGGTGGTTAACCACTTCGATAGTCGACGCGCCCCGCATGGCTAAACATTGGCCATGTTTTGGTTACTTGCATAAATAGTCGTTTGTAGAGTATATGACTCTCTTTGCATCTAACTCACTCCTTTCGTATTTTCTAAGCTTGCTCCAGTGATAAGGCTAAAAAGAGACCAGTGGATCTGCGGGTAAGCGCAACAGCGTAATTACGCGTGCCACACACCACCGCATAAACTTTTAATGTCATTATTGTTACTATACGCAGAACCATTGTAATCTATCCTTCAGCAAAACCAAATGAGCCGTCCTGATTGACGACTGATAGTACAATATACGATAATAGGCGGTCGTGTGATGCAAGCTAAAGACAGATTGCCCCCTATAGAAACTTTTGCAGTTGTCGAAAAGGTACTATTCAAGAATGGAGACGATAATAATGTTGGAGAAAAAGGCCGAAAATTTCAGACTCGCCTACACAAAAACAAGCTAGCGGCTCGGAGACTAGACACAAAATCACAACTTGAAGCACACATTGGACTGGCAACTTCTTCAATATTGAAGGAGCAAATATCGTAGACCGAGGAAACTCAAAAGCCGAAAGGCTGACGCTCAGATGCCAACCCCGTCAGCGGGCATCCAGACCTCATTCCGGCCTACAAAGTCTCACGTCATTATGTGAGCAAAGGATGGAACAAGGCCAAATTGAACGAAAAGGACACCACGACGAACCGGCCAGAAGAAAAAGCAGGATCACCAGGACCCTCTACTGTGGGAAGAAGCATTAAGCTAATTACTGTTTACGAGCACAAACGACCCTCGACATCACTGACAGTAAATAAGCGTATACAACTATAACTGCCCTCCACCTCCATCCTTTTTGGTTGATGTTTCTTACCCCTTGACGTTCTGATGAGCGTTGACAGTTGATTGGCCTACGGCCACTATAAATATCCTCTATTTGGTTGCCTCTTTATATCTCTGAAGATGGACTCCTGTAAGAGTTCGAAAGCTCAGGAAAATAAACAAATTGGTTTGGTGCTCGACAATGCTTCTTTCTCGTACATGCAGGTACCCAAAACTCGAACCTTTTCACTCATAGGAGCACACTATTGTAGATTCGGCCACGTCAGATTTGTTAAAAGCGTGACTTTTATCATGCATTGGCGAAGGTGGATCTTCTAGTGCCAGCCCCAATCATTAAACTTGTCAACAAACTGTTAGTGGGATGAGCCATAGTGGATAACGCGGCGTGAAGGCCGACCTATATGTGGCATTCCATTAGCAGAATAAAGCACTCATAATGGGTCTTCACAGACGGCCATTGGGACATGTCAGACGTATGCACGTCAGTTATATTCTGGCACACAATACACCCGTAAAACAAAATTTATTGAAGTAGGTGCAAAGTCACAGGTGAATATGGACGCACGTCACGCAGATAACAGGTGTGTCCTTCAGTAAAGTCTGGTACGTGTGTCATCCAATGATGGACTGGTTGGTTGGTGAGCCACAGCACTCAATTACATCGTCCTGCTTGGGCAGTGAAGCAAAACGGAGAGAATAAAAAAGGGAGTGAGAAAGAAACTGGGAAATTAAACTGCACAACATATCATCATATTTCACTTTCATAATACATATGACGAAGTTGAATCTGCAGCAGTGCACCATAGGCTGCCACCAAGACGTTTCCAACAAATCTTCGTGAGGCCAAAACATTTGCAGGGGTAAAGAAAACTATGCAGCTGGGCAAGGTGTATAAGGTTAGTCTGATTTCAATCAATCGTTTACACGTCGCCCGCATGGCGATGTCGGTGTGTAGAGGTTCGTGTGTTGGGGGAGGGGGAAGAGGGGGAAACAATTGGGTTAGGTTGCGGTCAGAGTGATAATTGCTGCTTTTTGCATGAAGCGAGTGACTGTCACTGGAGGGTGGGGGTGCAATGCGATCACCATCCCTAGTCGAGTTCGGCCACGGAATTGCAAGGGCTTGTGTCAGCGGCTTCTGACAACACAGCACTTGATTTGCTAGCCATATGGCCACCGCTTCGGCTGTTGCAAGCACCCGTTGGCGCTGGTTCTTAGAAAGGTATGCGGGTGTCCGGTAGACAACCTGAAAGGCTTCGTTTGTATCGACTCGACGATTTGTATCGACAATATGTGCGAAAATAGAACTTGAGGTCAACATAGTTTCACCTTTACTTAACCAGGCCGATATGTGCTCACCTACTCTCTTTGCCAAGCGCCTCACTCTTCGGCCACTGTATCCTGCTCCACAGGAGCCAGTGAAAGTGTAAATACACATGGACGTGGGCTTCAACATGTTTATGCATGACGGAGCCATATGTCATACAGCTCTGGAGACTCAGAGATTGCTGTCAGAGAAAATTCCAGATTTCTGAAAAAAGACATATGGCAAGCAAATAGTCCTAAATTGAATCCAGTTGAAAGTCTGTGTCAATTTATGATAAAATGGTTGACAAGAAACTGTTCGCCCCTTTTACGGTTGTTGCATTCGAGAGATCCGTGCTCGACGCCTAACGGAAGATAGTTAGTGAAACCGTCCATACTCTCATTCATTCAGTGCCAAACAGGGTATAAGTTGCATTTAGGGCCAAAAGAAACATTAATTGTCAATACAAGTGAAAATGCGAGCCTCGAGAAGTAATTGAGAAGATGATTTGATCACCGGGGCAATGCATTTATCTGCCTGACTTCTCAAGATCCGTTGCGGATTCGTCATCAGATGCATAGTCAGAAACCTTATCTACTATTGCTTTCTGGCTATGTCTCTGACGACAATCCGCGAAGGATCTCGAAACGTCAGATGAATAAAAGTATTTCCCCAGTGATCGAGTCATCTTCTCAATTATTTCCTGAGGCTCGCATTTTCACTTGTATTGGCAATTAAAGACAAAAATCCATACGCATAATCTTTTCAAACGCTAGGGACTAAATCGTGTTACATTCTGGGTACTATGTCGCCTGTCGGCAACAATATAATGTAGGCGTTACCAGGCAACTTCTCAATTGGGACACCTCTTTTTGCTTTTTAGTTAACCACCATCACAACAGCTAATGACTGGTAGAGTTAAATTTCGTCATGGATTTTGATCTGCTGCAGAATGTTGACAGAAACTTTTGCCATTCTGTAGGCGTAGGAAAACTGGACTATAATTGCAGACGCCAGGTGGGCATGAATTTAGTCAAACGGCCCAGGGCATACTGAATGCACTTGACCCCAGAGTTTGAGGCTTTACGGCTGCACTTGTTCCTACCAATCCCCTTGGGATGTCCTCTCCTAGACTTGCCGACTACGTTGTTTCCGTACGTTACTGTGAAAGATTAAACAAAATCCCATATGAACGCACTGGATGAGATTCGATCCTGCTGCTTTCCCTCCTGCCAAAAAGTACGATTCTTCTTTCAGATGGCTTTTGATGCCTTTTAAAAGCATACTGAGTTTGCTTATGCATTATGGTGAATAGTACCAATTGATCTAATTTTAAATTTCACAAAGAATGTAATAGGTACATCGTGCGAAATCACTCTTTTTCATTTATTTTTAATTTAAGTTTAAAAAAGGGACCATGAAACGCAAAAATGCGAAGCAACTAGATACTAGGTGTTCAAATTTCCCTCATTTTTACACAAAACAGAAAGCAGTTATTTTAATTTACTATCCTAACTTTGGTGTTTATCGCATAGGTGGAAACATCTGGAGCAAATCAAGGTTCAGTGAGATGTACAGACCAAGCCTGATAATAAAATTTATACTAGGATGCAAACGAAAATAAAAACTTTGATAATTTGTCGTATTCAGATTGGTTGTTAGGTTCCTTTTAGATAAAATGAGCATGTAAATTAAAATGAGTAAAATGTCGTCCGAGCTCATTTACCAAAGAAAAACAAAATTAAAAGATTTGTTTAAATAAAGCCGAGTTGTTATTAGTGTATCCCTGCTATAACACTAAAATGTTGTGCAAAGGAGATGATCAACGAATTTACGCCGATCCCAAATTTTTTCGAGCGATTCTTTACGTCATAAACGTCCCTTCGGCCGTCTTCTGAACCACTTGGAGTTTGGGCCGCACACAGGCCGGAGACAACCATGAGACGTCAGATAATATAAACCAAAAGGCCAAGGATAATCCGGAGTCATCTATCGAGTGTGATGTAGCTGCTGACAAAGCAACTACGTCGGAAAAGCTGAAAGACTTCTCAAGATGCGAATTGCCGCAGCAGTGGGCAAAATTACGTCAAATTTCAGTCAAGACTCTTTTGACGAGAACTGGCCACGTTCAAATTTAATAAGGTCGATGTTCTAGCGAGAGACAACAATCGTGTGAATCGTGGGTAACATGAGTCAGAGCTCACAGGCCTCCAGTTTATAAACACATGCACAAACTTGCCCAATCTACATCAATTTGGCCAAAAGCAAGTCACCATTTGGGAGACACACAGGCCAACCTGCCGTCTTACGCAAGCGTTTGGACGCCAGATGGCCAAGCAATCTCTATGTGTGATGAACGTTCACCAGTTGATATCCCGCACGTAGGTCATCTAGCAATAAGCGCGCTAGCGGCCAATTATTTTCGATAGGGGAGTCGTTAATTGTCATAGAAAGGCAATGGCGTAGTGAATGTGTCCTATAAATATTGCAACTCTATGTTCATGACTCATTAGTTTCGACTATTGTCTGTGATGAAGGATCCAAAACGGTTTTCGAAGCGTCAGGTGAATAAGCGTCTTGTCCTACCAGTCACATTTAGTCCCTAATTACGTCCTGAGATTTACGTGTTCGCCTGTATTGATAATGTCTTGATTGTCCGGGGCTGGGTATCAGTAACGTTTAAATAACCTTAAGACGTTTGGGCATTAAGTGCTTTTTGATAGACATCAGTTAGGCAAACAGAGCTGCAAGTTAAATTATTTTAGTAAAATTTGTTATATCTACCACTGTCAACAAAACAGCATGAATTGGATTGGTGTAGCCAACCATGTATGGTCTTCATACCATGATTAGAGGGAGAAATCATATATTGAATAGCTTTTCGGAAAAAATTTCATGCAACATTTTTACTGGACATCTTGGTGGAAGACATGTTCTTGCGCGACCTTACTTTTCACTCGGAACCTTAGACAGCTTTATGGGATGGGGCTATTTCGCTTTAAAAATGGCATTGATGCCTAAGGTGATTGATGATCATTGTGTAAATCTACCTCAAAAAAGCATACTAAAAGCAGGTACTTTAAATTTAAATAAGTTCATAGACCTGTAGTTAAAAGTTCTGACTCCTCTTCAACTTTTTTGTGGAAATGTTTTTAATCCTCTTGACATTTATGATATAAAACTAGTCAAAATTTACTAAGAGTTATAAGGAAATAGCCAAGCAGTTGTTTAACATCTACGGCGTTTAAAATGTTATACATACGCTCAAATACCAGTAGAGTTACCAATTTCATTGCAATGCAATTTCCTTTAACCAACTGCAACTTTGCTGGAAACAAATAAGTAAATAATAAATGATGTACGTACCACAGACGCACTACACAGGCGTAGTTTGGGAGAAAATCGTCGCACTTTAAGTCCCTTCAGAACTTTACCGGGAATGAGGGGTGAGATTTCCATCGCACAAAAAAACGTAATCCACTTCTTATTTCGCAATCAATTTCCTCACCGTCGGCTGCTTTAATTCTGCGTTCTGTTATACTAAAGCTATTAAAGAGTGCCCATATGGACACAGAATCATTGCTGGCAGCAGCAGCTTATGTAGGCCCAATCATTAATCCCTTTTCCCAGCATTGCCTCCTACGAAAACGATATTTATAAGGTTTATGGGTGGAAATTAGGACACGCAATGGAATATACGTTAATAAATGCTAAATGCAATTTTATTTTACTTTATATAGAACTGTTTTTGATTTATATCTGTAGATTTTCTTTATCTGTATTATCATTTAACTTATTGCAGAAAAACCTAATTATTAAATTGCAGGTTTTTTTAATTTTCCGAAAAAAATTGTAATGATGGTTAGGAGGTCACCTACTTAGACTTGCCTGAGATCCAACTTACCGTTCTAGAGCTAGATTATTAAAATCCGCGGCGCAATGCGCCACGCACACCTTCAATTTACATACAAAACAACCTGCTCCCAACGGCCGCGGGAAGCAACTTGACTACATTTGTCACTTTACAGGTACTTATAAAAATTAACTGCTCTGCCTATCCTATTTCTTTACCCCACAAAACTCTATAACAACCATTTTTGCAGTACAAATGCTGGGACAAGGGGGTTTTGAATGGGCCAACATAAGCTACTATTTTCTCGTCGATAAAATTACTAATGTCCTTTTCCTTCTCCTTTTGAGTTGCGTAACAAAAATGTTTGTTACGAAATGGTCATAAGTCAACTATTCTTTTTTTATGGCGCTCTCTCCTTAGAGTATTCGCAAATATCGGGAAAATGTTATACCTCCAAAACAGGGCTTTTCTATAGATGTAAGAAACGGCTTTTTGTGTGTAAATGTACACGTATGAATTTATGTTTTTAAAGAAAAACGCCTTCCTGTATTCCTGAAAAGAGCTTGTTATTCACATTCTTGTAAACCTAAGCTGTGAGGGATAAAAAGAGTATTATTACGTTTTTAGAATTAATTTGCCAAAGCATTCCCAGGAACGCTATTTTTGACAATGGAGAAAATGGACATGAGTGCAATTATCTAGTATCGAATGGTCTAACACATGTTCAATAATGCAAAAAGAAGGAAAACTTGATTTCTGTGACAATAGTATGCAGGAGATAACATCTTCATTTCAGGTCAGTTTAAAGGATAGTTTGGCAAATACCTTTGAGCCTCCTATTGGTAACACAGTGGCCAAGAATTGCAACTCTACAGCAAAAACCATTCTCGGTGGTATTAATTCGGCTCATTGGCAATGCCGAATTGCACGAGCCAGTAGGTGTGAAAAAAATGAAAATGCTAGACAGTAAAAAACCCATGGACATTTTTCGGGGATTACAGAAGTTTTAACGCGAATTGAGGTTTTTTTAAAAGACAAAAAACTGTCGCTCTTTGAAGGAAAATATCCGCGTAGTAGGATCGCCCAGCTGATGAGAATTTGCGAGGCAAGACAGAAGAGGTAATTCTAAGTAAACGTTACATAAATAAGTATAATTACCACTCAGAAGAAGCAAATACTATCGCTGGAACATAAATTTTATTCGCCAAGTGTTTTATGCTCACTTGAAGCGAGAATTAAAGACAGTTTAAGAAAAGTGGTCTGATGATGCATAGGGTGCAGCACTTTTGAGGCTCATTTTCCAATTCAATTAGCAAACCTCATACTCATCCCTAGAAGTCGTAGAGGATACCATGATCACTCGTGGGTCTGCAGGCAAGTTTTTTTTTGTCTAAATGCCATTACTTTTTTCACGTTTTGACGATAGATGGTTCATGAAGGCGAATTTCACTGTACTGAACCATTTGAGAATAAGAACCGTTTATACATGAAAAAAGGCTTTTTTCACATTTATAATTTAAAGATGTAAATTTCTACCAAATTATCTAAGTAACATATATTTTGCCATTTTTTAAAACATTTATTTATATTTGAAAAGTATATTAAGTAAATATATGTTTTCGGCAGCAAACCTGTACAGCTGTATTGATAATAAAACCTGGGAGTTAGAGAAGTTTTATTAATTATTATAACTGAAACTAATCAGTCTCATATCTTCCGTATGATAAGGTTGGAATTTACAGTTCATAGGGTAGGTAATGGTCCTGCATCCACTATGCGTGCACTGTCAGGTGTCATAAGGGGGTAGGGGTGATAGGCGATCGCAACCTTGCGTCGGTGTCGGCCACATAAGTGAAGGCGTCTGACTCAGCGCTTTCTTACAGTATGGCACTGGATTTGCTGGCCGCATATTCACTGTCTCTGCTATTGCTAGTGTCCGTCGGCGTTGACCCTGAGATAAGTTATCTGATGTCTGGCAGACAACCCGAATGTCTTCACTGGGATCTACTTGGTGATTCGTATCGACATGGTGTGCCAGAACAGAAGGCATAGTCCAGTTAACTTCACCTTTTCTTAGCCAGGCCGATATAAATTCCGCACCCTGTTTTCCAGGCGTCTCGTTGTTCAGCTATTCTATTCTGTCCCATAGCAAGAGAACAAAGAGTAAATGCACATATATTAGGCTTCAAAAAGTGTTGGCCTCTACCTTCCAAGCAAAGGACGAGAGAGTTCGTGAACAATACGCGTAAGTTTGCCGCTGGGAAAGCGCTTGTGTTCAGGCGTTTTCTTATCAGCTCCTAAGAAAGGCACTTTGAAAAACACGTGCACGTATTTTTTACACAAAAAGAAATGGACCGGACAATACCAACATTTCACCAGTTTTGTGCTAACGCAGTAGGAACGAGATTGGGTGCATACTCTCTTTCAACAACCGAGGAATATTTGCTCTAGTGACTCCCTGCCTACAGAGATTTCCCGCAAAGTAGCCATACTTGCCAGTGGTTATTATAAGGCTTTATTCAAAAGTAAAACAATTATTTGAAGCCAAATTTGACGGAATAGTTGTGCGTTATTATATCCCTACCCCTTTAAGGAGATAACAGTTGGAACGCAGTTAAGCGATGGCTGCGTTGCACCATAGAAAGGACTGACAAAGCAGCTGCACTCCTAAGTCTTCCTAGGTCCTTCTTAAAGTCTTCCAATAAAACGGGCAAAGGAAACCTTGTCGTGGCACGCCACTTCAAATTATTTGTATTAATTCAGGTGCACCTGCAAATGCAAGTACTTTGAGCATACGCAAAGGCCACTTGCAGCCACGTGCGCTAAGCCATTGCTAAAGTAGCTTTTTAAGCAAGAAGATGAAGTATCAGGATTCCCAATTACTTAATTCTGTCGACGTCCATAAACTTTACGAATATCTGATCGGACACGAACAAATCGAACCCTGCACTTCATATGGAGGGAAAAGCCCAAACTACGCAAGCAGATAGACAATGTGGTCAATATTAAATTACATTGGTAATCCTTACTGTGATTCGTGTTAATTTCCTCCCATTTTATGTCTTATACGCTGAGTTAATGTAATGGTATTCATATGACCATTATTTACAGTGAACTTTGACCTCTGAACTGCTGTATGCTTCCGTGCATTATCTAACCGATGGAACGACGGGATGCAGTTGAAAGGCCATCGCGAAGTTTATTTTCTTCAATAAATCCTGCTGTCTACGCTTGGTTTCAAAATCTTTTACTTTTCTGGAGTTAAGATAGCAGGTAATTTGATGCTTTTGCCGATATTCATGATCATAACATTTTTTGAAATCCATTTTCAGGAAGCGTGTTCTTCATCCGCCAAATCCCTGATTTGGCAGTTTCAGGAGAGCAGATCTGTTACACTCTAGCTGTCAAACCCTGAATTAAGTTTTATTTTAAATTAAGGAAAAAAACTGTGAAAGTTCATGAACTGTTGTGTCCAGGTTTTCTTTCCAAAGAACTTGCGCGGTACACATCAATATTTTGCCTTCAAGATATGCGATTTGATTATCTACCGCAGACTCTACAGAGCACTTGAACGCTAGATGCGCAGTGCTAAATTTCTAATTCAGGGTGTCGTTGGCAGTGTTATGGCATGACAGACAGGAAATGTCATCCAAATATCAACTGTAAAAATCGATGTCATTAATATAGTGTCTCTCAGACCCGCTTTCTGGAACTTGCCCATAGAAAGATTCGAGAGAAACTTTCCAAGTGAGAAGCCAAACGCCACACCGCTCAATAATTATAATAAGTATTGCAAATAATTACCATATATGTGGCCTGGTTTGTTTGCATTCGCAGGCGTTTAACGGATGGTGGAATTAATCCACTTATGCAAAAAATAATTCATTATGAAGGGAAAAGTAAGTTCTTTCATCTGCAGTCAAATTGAATCGTCTATCTTCAGGTAACTTAAATAAATTTTCAAAAGTCTTAAGTTTGATTGTGACATTAGCTTGAAAAAAGTTAATATGCACAGTATTTTGTCTGCCGAGTATCTAATCAAAGAATATTTTTAAACGGAGTAACCTATCTTGGAAAGTTTAAAATTAATCTTAGGAATAACAATATCCGGGTTATCTTGCGGACGTTTTGTACACTCGACACTCTGATTTACTGCTTTGAGGCATTACTAAATAAGGTCTACCTGGCCATCTTCTTAAGAACTAATATCCAAAAACACTTTTATCAGTAATTGCTCTTTATATACATCTTATTTTAAATGTTTTAATGTAAACATCGAACAGACGCGCAATTTATCAATAAAGACACTGCAAACTAAGATAATGCTGCCACACTCTATCAAACGATATTAAATAAATAGCTGTCAACTTAAGGTAATCTCTACAAATAATTTTGGGTTCTGCAAATATTATCATGCTTAATTTGAGAAGTCAAGATGGCAAACATACGTTTTCAGCAAATTTTCGTCAGTCCAAAACATTTGCAGGGTAATGAAATCTGTACAGTTGGACAGGGGTAAATAGTGTAGTTTAATTACTACTCACCGTTTACGTGTCATCTGCATGCCGAGGTCGGCGTGCAGAGGTTCTTTTGTTGGAGGAGGAGGAGGAGGAGGAGGAGGGAGGGCAGGGGAGGTAATTGGGTAAGGTTGTGTGGGTTGATCAGAGGGCAGATAAATGGAGGGATAATTGATGTTATTTGTACGCAGCGAGCAACTGTCACTGAGGCGTGGGGGGAAAAGCGATATCCACCTGGCGTCAGGGTCGGCCACGGCTTCCATTAGTTTCTTCTGATAACACAACACTAGATTCGTTAGCCGTATAACCATTGTTTCGGTAGTTGCAAGCACCCGTTGGCTTAGGCTCTTGGAAAAGTTGGCTGGTGTTCAGTATATAAGTACTGCTGGCAGCAGTTCACCAACGTCGACTTGAAGTAGTCAACTTCTCTAGGCTCGGTAGACTTTGGCTCAGCAATCTACCGGAAGAGGCTTTCAAATTCTGTTTCTACCTCTAGTTTTTTTCGGCCCTTTTGTAGAATGCAGATATTAGGGCCTAGAGATAGAACCCCTAAGAGACTTTTATCTGGACGTATGGAAGCATAGTTGTGCACGTACCGTTCAGGGTTGTTTGGGAGGGTTGTCGGCGCTTCTATTGGTTGGACACTTCGAAGGAGTTTGGTCCACCTGGCATCGATTCTTGTGTTTGTGATTGTTTGCACATAGTTTTCAAACGCCACTCTCTCGAGAGTTTGAAGACGGTTGTGAACTTCTGCTCTCTGACCCAAGTTCCGCTGTAGTTTCACTATTCCCACCTTAATTGTATCAAGGTAGCTTTCCCAATGTCGTCTTAGTGTGGCCGAGGAAACAGCGAAATGGATTCTTCGTTACACTGCAAATGTTTTGGCCTGATGATTATTTGCTAAAAACATTCATTAAATGCACTGTCTCATGAAATATGTTCAATAGCGTAATAAAAGTCATTTGCAGGGAGTCAGCACATGCAGCGTGGCCCCAAACTTTTGTTACAGTAAAGTAAGAACCATAAGTTAGAAAAATCAGAGTTTGTTTAAGAAATTTCTATTTACTTGCATAACGAAATTAATTTTCACAAAATCTGCAAATTGAGGTGAAATATAAATATTTTTAAGTCATGGGAATGGTAAAGAATGACAATTTAATCCAGAATAAGTACAAATACAAAATTTTATGAATTTCATTGTTTCCAATAACATTTAAACTTGCATTCAATGTGTCAGAAATGGATGTGGTCACCTTAACTGCAGTTTTTTCTCAATAAGGACACTTTGTAAAAATTACCGTTTTGATTGCACAAAACGTTTCTTGTGTTCTTTGTATCAATTTCTATTGACAATTGCAAAAATATTTTCTGTGGCTATCATATCCCGGCTGTTGAGCAGACTAAAAATAGCTTCAAGGCCACACACGGATAGGCTGGCTGTCGACTAAATAGTTATATTATGGTTGTACGTGTAATCGAATTCATACCATCTTGTGTATGTTGAAAGAAATTTCCGTTTTTTACATTAAAAAAAATATTTGGAGAGTGCGAGTGTGACGAGCAGCAAGCTGTTTTCAAAATTCTGCTGAACACTTTACGAATCTCACTGTTGTGCTTTGTATGTTCCAAAATACCGATGTTGTGCAACGTATTTACCGTAAATTTAGAAATAAGAAATACCTTAAAAGCATTTAACTAAATAATGAGTTCTTAAACATTCCTGCGCATGTCATGACTTTAAAATCACCCAAAAATGTCAACTCATTGCCGAGAAAAATGAATTTCCACAAAAAAAGTTGAGAATGAATACGCTTAAGATTCATTTAAAAACTTTCTAAAAGAAGTTACCTCCTCAAAAAAGGCTTTAGGACGATATTGCGAAGTCAAATATCTGTGTTTGATACCTTATTTTGCAGATAAATTCAAGATAAAATGGTAAATTTTGACTGGTTTTTACTTTCATATAACTTAGAGGAAAACCTCTACTGGAATTGAAAGAAATTAAATTTCTATGCAAACCAGAGCAGTTTAAAATACGTTCCTTTACTTCAGGGCAGCGCTCTTTGATTTGAATTGCGCAAAAGAGTAACTCAAAATATCCTTCAACATTCTTAAACGTGACAATCTTTTGCCTGTTCCGTTCCAAGTTTTTATATTGATTGATTTTCTTTTATATTTTGACAACATTTGGATGAAGTAAGTTAACAATGTTAATAAGAAACCATATGTTATTCCGTGGCGTTTATGAAGAGTCAGATAGGCCTAGTAATTTCGGCGTACTAAAGTATATTTTGGTCTCTTTTTAGTTTATTACTTATCGTTAGTGCAAAAAACGTCACAGATTTATAGAGTAGACATTTTCTATCTAAATTCATTAATCTTTTCTCGACTATAGTGTTGTATCTCGTACGCACACTAACCTCAATTATATGGACGCAAAAAAAAATTTTCCGTTTTGTAAACAGACATAATCAATATGTTTCTGCTTCTTATGAATGTTCTTTTATATTGCAACATGAACAAACAAGAAGCCTTGTTCCTTAGCGCTAAATAGCGAAGGGAACTCCTCGGATATCAAAAAATGCACAATTTTGCCCACTTCCGCATATATTTTCCCGCAGTATACTGATATGAACGGAATTCAAATTTGTGTTCAATCCTTCAATCCCCAGCCTTTCATCAGATATGAAATATACTGCATGTTTGCCAAATTGACTTCTCAAAACATTCTGACTTGAGAAAATGTCTTGTTATATAAAGAAAAGAGTTACGTAAACTTTTAAGATAAACAAAATATTTAAATTTATTGTTCTACATTTAAGCTATTTTTACGTCTCCGGAACCTGGAGATTATCGGGAAAATTTTTTTTTTACCAAACACTTAGTACTTTTTATACTTCTTTTAAACCTTAAATATGCTTAATGCTACTCATTATTATTTCGAAGTTTTTTTTAAATGTGTTCACAACAGTATGCGAGTACTGATAAAGACTTTAAAAAGTTACGAACTTGGCATTGTTTTAAGCGCATACTGTTTGCTAATGATGGTATGCCCTTCTTCCGCATGGACACTACCTAAAAGCCCAGACACCTGTTTGGCCGATGTTACTGCTGCTGCTGCTGCTGATTCTGTAGCAACGAGGAGTTCAGCGTTTCAGTGGGTCCCCTAACGTTCTTTTTGCGGTTTCTTATATATGAACTCAAGATAATAATCAAGGAAATAATTATGGAAATTGTTAGGTGCATGACTTGGAAGGAGGTGATCGAACCATGATTGTTAAAGGTCAGATCCTAGATTTGGATGAATGAGTCAATCAAAGACAATTAACTACAATGGAATAAACACGGAAATGTCTATTCTAAAATCGAGTAGCACTACAAGTTGTGGGAATTCTATATGATAATTATGTTAAACCATACTTCCCCATAGATAATTACTCAAAGCTAAAGCCAAGGATTTATTGCACTGACGTTTCAGAATCGTATAGACTTCCGATTTCAGACGTCATAGTATGATTTCGAAATGTCAGGAAAATAAATCCTTGTTTCCCGTGATGTCCATACTATCTCAAATATGTTCAGGGACAGGCATTATCAGATTATAGCCGTAAAAACAGCGGGCGTATGGTCCAATCGTGAAACACCGACCTTAATGAGTAAAGATCATGGACTTCGAAGTCCAGGTGGCCCAGACCAGGGGTTGAGTATTGCCGGCTGATAATGACATATAAGGCAACAAAGGAATTTCTTTGTTCGCCTCCATTTGTCAGACATTTTCCCTTAAGTTTGACATTTGACCGGTTGAAGCTTATTTAGCCTTCACCAGCTCATTGTAACCGAAAGCGATTTGTAAAGTAAATGCACGGGTGATAAAACTTATGCCAGGCAGAAGATCTACCTATGAGATTCGTAAAATGAGTAATTGCAAAACTCTAATGTAGTTACGGCAACCAAGGACACAAGACAGAACGCATAGGACCTTTCTATTTACCGTACATGTAGTACACTGACAATTATGATCCCTCTGACAGATAAAATGGAAGAAGTATCTGCAATTACAAGTGCTTTTCCACATGACTAATCAATCATTGTTGAAAATAACTTACTCTTTGGATGCCCTATTTCGGTAGAAATTTGAAAAGTGTTACGCACATCAGCTTGCTTTAAAAGATGCGTGCGAAACGTTTCTTTATTTTTGAGAAACATTACCATTACCAATCATTACCCTGCCTTGTTTGTACTGACGTGAACAGAGTCGGCGGAGGTTATATTATGTGGTTCGAGCCTCCGTGGTTTGCGCGCGGTAAAGCTTACTGTAACGTAAATGCACAGTAGCTCTTCTTGTGCATGAAATGCCGCTATATTTTAGAGTTGAAACGATTACTGAAGGATAATTTAAGCAGTAAGTCTTGTATAGTCTAATCCCAGGATATTTTTGTCACGCTATGCTGCCGGCTTTTCAACACTGTTGCTTCGGCCGCCTGCAAAGGCTTCACTCTCTGAAAAATTACAAATTGGAATAGGTGCGGTTGTTCGATTGAGTATCAACTTCTTTAGTACTGCAACATATTTTCCCAAAATCATGCACGGTAAAAGGGATTCCTGTACTCGTCTGGTAGCGAATAACGTCTTCTGCAACGAATAAAATTGACCAGCGCATATTTTGGGTGTAAAAATTTATTTTGAGCATGAGACATCTGAAGGAGTTCCTTAAATAAGTCAGCATGCTGTTATCAGTGAAATATCTGATGAAACGTTCAGATATCAAATCTTATATATAAAGAGTCTTCTCTACTTTCTTATTTCTCACTCACCTTGCACGAATGACAGGAGGATGTCAATGAAACAGGAGTTTGGTGCGGGACCAGTGGTTGACAAACTAAACAGCCGCCCCATGCGCGTCACATGGGACCTACTGATCAGTACACGTGTTGAATTTTGTGATAGACAGATCAAATCCCATATCCGTGTGATGCTGGCCCGAGAAAAAGCCATGTCAGCATACCCCTCACCAGCGGACTGCTATCAGTAGTTAACAAATTGAGCAAAATTCCATTTCAGTTGGGTGAAATCAAGCTACCTATTTTAATTCATTTTACAAATTTGGTACCAAACCGATTTTTTATTGGTCGAAGTGGGAGTTAAATAAAAAATTGTTTCGCTTACTTTGCTTCATAAGTACCAGTACGGTGGAAGCATACGTTACATGAAGAATGTGTCCCAAGGGTTCACGAATTAAAGGGGAAGTACTTATTCCGATATGTTAGCGGAAATAACGATTATTTTATGCACCCTGCGCATAAACTATGATTAAATGAGCGATTATTCAGATAAAAAGAATGCCTGTATAACATTTGATTTGACATTTACAGTAAAATATAGATATTGACTAAACTGAAAAATCTGCATTCACACGCATATTCATAGCCGCTGAGTACTTAGTGGACATTAAATTGAATCAAATATGACACTGAACACCCCTAAATATAGGAAATGTCTAGTGTTCCGTGTGGCGATACATTGAGATGTTCGTGCATCAGTTGACGCAATAAGATAATTTTTATCTAACATACTCAGTGACGTTGAAACGCCAGGCAAATAAGCGTATTGTCCCAGCGATCGAGTCTTTTCCTTCTCATAACCAATTACTGTTTTATGGCCATTCATTGGGAAATTTGCAAAGAAATAAAAAAAATTTCGATAAAAGACACGTACTCTTAACTTGGATACTGCATATATGTACTGCAGCATTTTACTAAAAATGTAGCTATTTCAGAATTACCCAGCTAGGCTTAAATGAAACATTTATGGATTTAAACTTTGTCTGCATTAGAAGGCATTTTAGTCGGCCCTCCAAGTCGTGACACTTTTTCGATTGTCGATTTGCATCCCCGTTTACAGCACGTGTGAAATTCGTCCTAAACACAAAAGGTGTTTGACCTTGTGTGGCTGGAAAGCGCGCATATAATTTTATAGTTCCTAAACATGCCATGCTTAATTATTGAATGCTCTATCTTAGGTGATAGGCAGTAACAGTGTGCGAGAGTGGGGATGCATGAACGAAGCTGCTATCTCTACTTTCGTCAGCACAAACGAAGCCAAGTTAAGCAGCCATGGCCGTTTTGGTTGGCCTCTTTGCTGCTGCTTCTCAGTTGGCCAAGTGTTGACGAAGGCTGCACTTAAAGCTGATTAGTTGTCCCCCATGGGTGTCATTTGTTGGTCAGCCCAGCAGGCAGCGCGAGCTTAGGCTGGGCAAAAATAGTGGTTTTGCGCTGGTTTTGGATCTAGCCGACAGCACCACAGCAGTCACCTAGTGACTCATGGCAACTTTGCAAAAGCCCCGCCTGCTGCAAGACATAGAAGGGGGTCAACCAATGCTGTTCTCTTCGTAAGAGCCTCTAAAGCCGGCTTGTGGATATTCCTAGGACTTGAGAATTCGTTCACCGTCCGGTTAGTATTGGTTTATCATATGTGCTGTTAAGCATTTTTTAGTTTTCGTACAACCATTTTGCGCACTTTCAGGGCATAAGCTACTAATTGTGTCTGAATATCTCGAGTCGACTGCACCGATCGCAATATTCAAACGTATGAAACGTCTGCAAATATATGTTTGATTCAATCATATATTTTTTGGACTCATGAAGTGACAATATTGGAAAATAAGAGGAGACGCATTTTCTTCTTGTTCATATTTGGATAGACCAAATTTATCAATTTCCTTCTTAGAAAAACTGTCTTCGGTCACAATTTTCCCCAATTCAGCCATAAATGAAAGACTCCATTTAAAAAACAGCCTCTTTATTTTTGCGTGCAAAACCCATAAAATGCGTGCTTATTCGTTTAATTTTGAAGAAGAGCCATAGGCGCGAGCACTGAGATTTCACTTTAGTGGTCTGAGGTTTTGGAGATGAATTGTTTGAAGTCCATATCTCAGGCGAATAAGCAGACGAGCACGTCCTCATTCTCTCTGCAAGAGAAATTTAAAGTTCACATATTCGCTCTTGCATTTCTATATTCCAGCAAATAACTTGAAGGCTGTGCACAAGTAATAACGGCTCCATTGAAACTAGAAAGCAACCAAACGTTGACTGCTGCACCTGGCTAGTAGGACACTCGTCGCCTAGAAGGTAACCAGCAAGCATTTTAAGGAACCATTACATATATTGGGCAGATAGTATGACAGAATTTGAATAGGTGGATGACGTACAAATAGTGTAGGACTGTAATATAAAACAGGAGTTTTGCACTCGAAAGTTTTTTGTGATGTCTGGAGCTTTGGACCGGGAACTTAGTCCAACTCCTTGTTAGAATGCCAATAAAATATGCCTGGCTACTCATAGGTTTCAAGCAACACAATTGATAGTAGAACTGTAGAGCAATTTGCGGCTTTTCTGTAAACATCAAATAAGACACCACAGAACTCCATAGAAGGGAATCCTGACCTTAAATCACTCTTATTCATTTTTTTTATTTTAGTTTAAAAAAGGGGACTGTGAAACGCAAAAATGCGAAGCAACTAGATACTAGGTGTTCAAATTTCCCTCATTCTTTTTTAGGTATGTGTTTTTACGAGTTTATTGACCCTATCATCTTACTGGTTTTCAATGCACTTTGTGTGCTCACAAAATTTAAGATCCTCTTTGTGTATATTGATGGCTGCAATAGGCATTCTTTACAGAAGAAGCATTTTCCCTGAAAATGGTTTTGCCTCTGAATACTATTTACTATTAAGTATTAGGATGAAGAACGGATATAATAATGGTGTTTTACTTGCATTCTGCTTATTAAGGGAAAAAATAAATTGCATCTGCTA
Organism: Ligula intestinalis; assembly: GCA_036362985.1. Lineage (NCBI taxonomy): Eukaryota > Metazoa > Platyhelminthes > Cestoda > Diphyllobothriidea > Diphyllobothriidae > Ligula > Ligula intestinalis. The sequence continues at coordinate 26,993,925 of JAYGXS010000009.1, read as the reverse complement.
TTATTTTCTAATGTCCTCAGACCATGAGGATAAAACATCAAGGATTAAATCAAGCATAGGTTTGCAAAATTATGGCGAATGTTGCATGCAGAAGTCATGACGAAAATTAACTTAGTCATTTATTTTGATCATTTAGGCAGATTTATTCATGCGAAAGCCTTTCGGTTAAGAGAGTCATCCTCCTAGTTAAGTTTATTCAGCTTCATAGGCATTAATTTTGGTGAAATCGGGAGTTGTTTCATATCGAAAGAATTTCCTATGCTACTAAGTACGACATAACCAAACTTTTATTCATATACATTACTTTATGAAGAATTGAAAATAAAGATTAAAAGTGCAAAGCATATTCATTAAAGAACTAGAAGATTTTTCTTAATGTTGAAGTATTTTACACAAAATGCAGTAACAAATATGTTTAAGTCACATTTGTTTAACCGCATTGCCTGCAGGGCATATAAGCAAAGTATGCATACATGTTAACGTGAAGATAAAGTAAAACAGGCCTTATTAGATGTAAGCAATGTAGAAATATACTTCTTTGTACACTATATATGGCAAAAATTCCTTGCATTCGCAAGCCTAAAATGCAGACTGGAAAAAATACACTATGATGAAAAATAATCCAATATAAGTCAAAAAGTCAGTTCTTTCATTCTCAGTCAAACTAAATAGTTGATCTTCAGGTTAATTGAAAAAGTTTTTAAAGTCTCCATTTTCCTTCTGATATTGCCTTGGACAAAGTTAAATTACACAGAAATTTGTAAGTTGAATACCTTATAAAAGCGCTCTTTAGAGAAGCAAGTTATTATTGAGTGTTTTTTATCAATCTTAAAATTAAAATTATCAGAGTTATGCTGCAGACGATCTTTTTGGTCGACCAGCTTTTGCTGTTTTGACGTATTGCTATATATGGTCACATGACCATCTTAACAAGAAATAATATCCGAAAACTGATTAAATCGGTAAATGCTTTTTATGTATATCATTTTTTAAAGCTTTTGCTGTAAACGTCAAATCTCTATTGATGACCGAACACACAAAGTCCTTGAAAACAGTTGAAAATATGCCAGAATTTAAAGAACGATATAGAATAAATAGATATATTATGAAGAAATGGATCTGACAAAGCATAGGGAGACCGGAATGGCCATTTCTGGCTTATTAGCCATCATCAGCCAGTCATACCCAATCTCGAGGGTTGGC